>JACXGJ010012764.1:0-17361 GCA_016801105.1 Esox niger
TTGTACATACTCCCGTACAGCTCCCCCCAAAAATTTTCTTGGGGCTGCCTTTCAGCCGTTCTGCTTACCTTGTCCTCTTGGTGGTTCATTCTGTCATAAGTTTGGGGTTTGGACAGATAGGCAGAGGCAGAACGGCTGTTTGAATGGTAAACCATGTTTTAATAACGTTCAAACGGAACAAACAAACAAACTTAAAGCAGACCTTACAACTGGGTAGTAGCGCCTTCGGCTAACAACCAAAATGAACCACACGACCGTGTGGAAACATTGAACATAAATAGGTTCCCCAATTGGAGGCAATAATAAACACCTGCCTCCAGTTGGGGAAACCAAAGCCCATAGAGGTGGCCAGAGTCACCTCTTTTGGCCATGTCCTGACTATGGCCCCAGCCAGTGCAAAGATGGCTAGGGGCATAGCCAGGACATGACATGCATGTTGTGTGAAGTAACATTAACGCAGTTGGAATTGTTTTAAGAAGTGCTAGCAGTGAGAGACAACGTTTTCACAGCGCTCCTTTTGTTTCAGTCACGCAGGGTTGTATGCAGCTGTAAGTGGTGGAGGGCCAGTGGAGGGCAAATGCAATCCCAATGTCACAGGGAAGTACAAGGGACATAGTCCTGTGTAGTGGGCTGTCTTTAGGATGCAACAGCGCACAGTTTCCTGACTCTCTGAGGACCCCAAAGATTCTATGGCAGTTAACATACTAGTAGCAGCATTACCCCGGTGTCTTGACTAGATTACTAATCTAATGCTCACATCATGGCGCCCTAATCATACCCAACCTCCAATTTACAGTACCTGGTAAAATATGTATTAAATAAAGATAAATGAATTATAACCAGTTGCTCACAGGGCACCAAGCTCACAGGCGCCACACCCTAGTTCTTCTCAGACTCGAGTGCAGGCAAACCAAAGGTGAACGCGGTTAAGCATGCTTGTATCCAACAGTTAAGTATTCGCTCTGTTCAGTATTTCAAGCTGAAGGGAGGTATGCTTCATCTTGATATTCCTCCATGTCAGAAACTCCACTTAGTGTTATTGCTTCTCCAGGCAACTGAGAAACTGACTGCTAAAACGTTTTAAAAATGTATCCCAAACATCAACCACTTCGATCTCCAACGCTAACTCTCCGAACACCTTCTTGCTCGTAAGTGCCCACATACATCATATGCCACATGGAACAGGGACGCCATATAAATCATGTAGGGAGCATAGTCTGAATGCACTAGTAGCTGGTAGCGTATCTAATGCTTCATGTATCATCTACGATACCAGATCCCCTTCCAGCTATTGCTGTCTGTCCATGCCATACCAGTGCCTGGAACTCAGTAATTGCATGTGTTTGACTACTAACTGCTGTAAATGCCTAACATTTACATATGCACTGATTCTAAACGGATTATCAATCTGTCCTGAGTACAGTTCTTATACAGGACAATGCTTGCAATGCAACGGTAGAGCTATTTCTGACCCAATCTTTGGTTAAAGGGAGCTCACTTCCTTCTATTCAGATTCCTTCTAATACATCAACAAATATACTAGGCCTTTTGGCTATGGCTATGCCTAGGAAAACAAAAAAACAGGTAAGCCTCGTTCAGCCGACCCGCAATAGAACGTACCGCTCACATGGAAGGCTGTGTAGTTAACCATTAGACCACAGAGCTGTGCATTTGACAGGTGTCAGTATAGCCCTGAATAAATCCTCTTTTAACATGGTCTGTTTCAACTTGGCCATTCTTGAATGATATTGATAGTCTGATCAACGTTTCTTACTAAGTTTACATCCACCACAAATAGCGTCTATGAACTGTGTGGCGTCTGCCACTGGCTGTTTTAACAGCATATTAGCCAGTAAAAGGCATTACCAGTATCTACTAACTTATTGGAATAGTCAAGAAAGGAGCAATAGCTAGCAAGTCTGTCATAGCTATTTCATTTGATGACATAAGAACATATATTTATCTTTCATGGCATTACAATTACAATGTAATTTTTCTTTCATTTGTGAATTAATAAATATCGTTGCTTTCAATAGATTCGAACTTAGGTCTTTCACATTAAAGGCTTTAACCACTACGCCACGGCATTACATGTTTCAGCAATCGCTAGACACTGTTAAGCATTGTGTTAAACTGACTAACATTTCTTATTAAATTTCCCTCTATCATAGTGTCAATGAACTGTATGGATTTTGCCACTGGCCATTTTAACAGCTTATTAGCCAGTAATGGGCTTGCTAGTATCTACTATCTTCCTAGGAATATTCATGACTTGAGCAATTGCTAGCGAGTCTGAAGATGACATTTTCCATTCCAGAAAAAGTTTCAATATAACCATATACAGTTTTAGTTAACTTCTGTATGTTGTTGCCAGCAAATGTGTTTGTCTATCCTGACCCAAAACGCTTGCACGGATGCGTAATTCGAAAATCCACCGGAAACAGTCGCAATATAACCGTAAATTGTTTTATTACAATAATGTAGATACTTTTAGCTTTTAGTTTTTGTCTATATAGAATAATTCATAATGCATACTTCGCTTTGCCAGTGAGGAGATCCGAACATGGGACCTATAGATTCCCGGTCTGCTTCGCTAACGCTATTTAACAAGTGGGAGTCACTCAGTCAGTCACTCAGTAAGAGACATTCGCTCTTCTTAGCCAGCTCCGCTTACACGGTCCGGCAAAAATTGTTAAGGCTAACTACAGCATGCACACAGGTTATAAAATAAATGTAACCCTGATTTTGATTATTTATATCTGCCTGTATTGTGAGGTGATGGGATTGGTACAGCTGGGATTTCAAAAACATTTTCTTTAAAAAATGTGATAAAAAACATGAATGTAATGTGACATAACATATAATACAACATTTTCAATCTGGAGATTTGTTTTCAACTAAACTACAAAACAGCTTTGCTGTTGGCATACTTTTTGACACCAATTACCCCATATTACCCCATTTTGCTCTGCTCAACTTTAGATAGATTCCAAAGCTGCCATGTTTCTGTCACTATAACATACTATAACTAGTCCGTAGCTTCAACCATTCAGTCTCAACCTTCATTTATATTGACCTAAAATGTACCCGAAGAGACTAAGGAATATGTTTAGTAAAGATTTTCTTTGACCACATATCAACACTGCATTCACTGCAACAGGATAGCATATCTCTCCCATACTTTTTTATGCTATACAAGAATATATAGCTTAATTAATAGAATTAATTTAAATGTCAGTGTAATGACATCTTTTGTACAAAAAGCCTAACTATGTTTTCAAAATCATGGTGAAATACAGTCTGCCCTAACAGCCCCATTCCGACTTTCTTCTTACTGATGCCCATGGTGCACGAAGATCCCCATAGGGTTGAATCTTCCAGGGTACATTTTACATATCAAATCATTTTTTTGAGGTTCATGATTTAACAGTTTTTCTCATAACCCGTATGAATGATCTGTCTATAAATTAAATGCAGTCAATGTAACATATATAAAAACTATTTTCTATTTCAAGAGGGGCTTTCTATCATCTTCGGATAATTTTTTATCGGAAAATTATGCAAAAAATCAAACCCATGCTTTTATAACTTTGAGATTTGTGAAGAGGCAAGACAACTGCAGAGCAACCTTAAGCATAGCTTTTAATTCAAAGAGATTATCACAACAAGGCATTACAAGACACAACAAGAATCCTAACATGCATCAAGGACCACTAAAGAGACAGGGTACTAGGGAGAAAAAATAGGAAGGTGATGTTGGGAAAACGAGACACAGAAGAGAAGACTAAACAAGATACAGTTGAAAACTATGAACTCAAGGAATGAAACAACACTGAACATAGAAACAGAACAACTAGAACTGAAAAACACTTAGAAATAGAAGCAAAATATAAATATATTAACTGGCATGATATTGCAGCCTGCTTTTTGGGGTTTTGCTCTGGGTATCTGTAAAAGCAACTGCTGATGTTGAAAGGACTTTACAAAATGCTCTTGATTGATTGATACATACACAGCACAGCATTCTGCACTACCGAGACAATTTCTTTACAGCTAGCACTATGCATCTCCCACTGAAGGAGATAGTGTCATAATGCATTCGTAACTGAACGGAAAGTGAACATTTTCTACAGTACTTACAATAGTGGGAATAGTCCCCTTCAACTGATAACCGCTAGAGGGGAAATCACCTCAGTATCCTGAACACCCACTTCTCCCACATGGTGACCTTTGAACTTACATAAAAATTACTTGATGTTTAAACTCATTTGAAAGTTATTTGCAACAACAAAATGGGTTCTTGAAATGTTTATGAGCATGATGCCTGTCCTTTTACTACAGATTGTTGGCTGTTAGCCAATGAATGCATCCGACCTATATTTCCTCCGTGTCATTTCTTATGAAAGCAGCACATGAGTGGAATCCTGAGAGGGCCCACCTCACAATATTTCATAACATGCATTGTCAGCAACCTTGTGAATAGCATTTTCCTGCTGTATCGTAAACAGAACAACACCAGAACAATATACATTCTGAACCATGTAAAGTAAACCATTACACAAATAATTTGATCCATTTGATTAATTTTGTAATATTGAAAACACTTCTTTGGCAAAATATATTGTAAAAATTAACACTGTATATATGATACAACAAATCTTTGTTGAAATGAATGTAATAGTTTGCTTGCACAATTTGCCTAATAAAGTTTCCAAAGTGAAGCAAGTCAGTTTTCATCAGGCTCTCTTACAAATTCTATAGAGCACAACTCATTTTCCATTTGCACAGCTTGATTATCGAGCTATTGTGTCTTATTTTCTAGTTGGCCGAAAAGCTGAACGTTTTTGTGTTCTTGTCCACAATTCTTAAATGGAAATTCATAAACGATATTGGTTCTCCTCTCCTCGCTGTGAGTGAGATTGTTAGTAAATTGTTTTGCTGATGGAATGGGCAGGTGAAAGGCAGGAGAGGCATGCATCGGGGCCTGGGATCTCCCCCCTCAGAGTGTCTCGTCTCTGGGTCGGAGTTATCTGATCACAGCCCCTTTCCTTCCACTTCAGCGACCGTCTTCATAACACAACAGAGGAAGAAGAGAAGAGAGCTCCCTGCTCCAAACTCCAACCACTTTTCCCATTATGCAAATCGTTTCCCCAAGAAAACCTCCACACTTGGTGCCCATCAATTCAGACAGCCCTGCAGTCTGAATGCGTGCTTTTTTTTCTCCTCCTCCTTCCCTCCCCTCCTGCTCCTTCATCCCTCTGTACTTGTGAAAAGAGGGTCTATTTCGGATGCAGAGCATCGGTGTGTTGGCATTCCAGCGGATGGGGAAAAAGGAAGGCTCCTACTCAATCAATTTATATAACCCCTCTTTCAATAGACAGCCTCTTTCTATGGCAAGGAATGAAATTATATAAATGTATGGGGAAAATCATCTGAACGGCAGTAAAAAAAAACACGGTGCACCTCTATAGCCCTGGGATGTTTAATCGGATGGTTTAGGACATTGCCATTCCAAGTGCGCATGGTTATAAAGAAACCTTAAGAAACATATTCCATTAACCCTTTAAAAATCCCTGGAGCAAGGAAAGGTCCCACTGAAAGAGGCCTCACTGCTTAATCCTTATATATTCGGGAAAATTCTCTTAGAGCATTACCATCAAACACATATGCATTATGGGTAATGCCAAGGGCACCGAGTCATCCTATAATACTGGACGCACTGAAGGTACTGCGGATATTTCATATCATTATTTATTTGAGGCTGTACAGTGTGAGTTGGACAAGAAAACAAGATTCTAAAACATTTATTACATATGTATTGCAAATGTGGTCAGCTGTTAGTCATAAACTACAGTAGTAGTACAGCCATCATACTTGGAAACATAATAGATTTTGTTTTTAAATATAACTGCCAAATAGGGCTTTTACACAGATCAGCCATAACATTAAGACCACCTAGCTTGATATTGTGTAGGTCCCCCTTTTGCCACCAAAACAGCCCTGACCCATCGAGGCATGGACTCCACTAGACCTCTGATGGTGTGCTGTGGTATCTGGTACCAAGATGTTAGCAGCAGATCCAACATGTTTCCCAGCAGAACATTTCCCTGCTTCTGCCAGCTCGCCTTCGTTCCATACTGCATCCTGGTGCCATGTGTTCTCCAAAATGTGATTCATCAGACCAGGCCACCTCCCATTGCTCTGTGGTTCAGTTCTGATGTGCCCATTGTACAGGGATCGGCATGGGAAACCTGACTAGTCTGCGGCTACACAGCCCAATACGCAACAAACTAAGATGCACTGTGTGTTCTGACACCTTCCAATCAGTACCAGCATGAACTTTTGCAACAATTTGAGCACCAGTAGCTCGTCTGTTGGATCGGACCACTGGCCAGCCTTCGCTCCCCACGTGCATCAATGAGCCTTGGCTGCCGACGACTCGGTCACGGGTTCACCGCTTTTCCTTCCTTGGACAACTTTTGGTAGGTACTGACCACTGCAGACCAGGAACACCCAATCCAGTCATCTGGCCAACACAATTTGGCCCTTGTCAAAGTCACTCAGATCCTTACACTTTCCCATTTTGTCTGCTTCTAACACATCAACTTTGAGGACAGAATGTTCACTTGCTGCCTAATATGTCCCACCCACTGACAGGTGCCATGATAAAGAGATTGTCAGTGTTATTTACTTCACCTGTCAGTGGTCATAATGTTATGGCTGATCTGTGTATATGGGCCATTGGGTTATGATCAATGTATTCCGGATTTAACTACTTTGAGAGCAACGTTTTGCACCAATGAGTTATTGATATGCCCCATTGTAATCTTAACAATTTCTGTTTGAAATGTATGACAATCAAAGTATCGGTATATACAACAAACCATAGTTTACAGCAGACTGCGAACCAGGAACAGGTTTTAAATAGCAACTACAACAGCACAAACTCCAGTACCCAATAGTATATTGCATAGAGCCATGGGGGAGTGTTTTCATTGAGCTGAGCTTGTCAGTCAGTGGTTTTGTAAAATGGATGAAGAACATTTGTTTTCAGTGTTCAGTTAGTCAAGTTCAAGCCAGTTTTGTTACTGTGGCCTCCAACACAGAATAGTATTCTCCTCAATAGAAAAATGATCTCTTCACTGTGCTGGCCGCAGTCTCATAAACTTGTCAATGCAACGGGACTGTTTCCAAGAAATCCAAACAGTTTTTATCTCCAGTGGAAAACAAAGTCACTGTGCGGACACACTGGAATATGTAGGTTCTGTGGCGATGTCACTGGCATGAACGTGTGCACACAAACAGCCACATGCGAGCACGCACACATACACACACACACACACACACACACACACACAAGCACGCACAAAAACACACACACACACCTACTCGATTATTACACACACATGCACCATGTCTGTCTAACTCGTTTACATGGATTTTATTCATCTTGCTTGTTATCGTTGGACTCCGTCTGTCACTCCTGCTCACATAGACCTCATGGTTTTTAAGAATACAGGTACGGCTTCTTCGCCGGGCCAGCAGAGGAGATTTGTCGTCTGCATTCGAACAGAACCCAGACGACGGGCTTGTCTTCCGACAACAAGAGTTGGTTCAACTTGGTCTATTTCCTGTGACTCACTGGAGATGAGTATGATTACAGCATGACTAGAGTACGACAGCTGTCTAATTACAGTACATGCTAAACCCCCCTCATTAAGTGCTATGTGCCTGGTGACGTTTGAGCAGCTGAGCCCCTGGAACTGAGACCTGCGGATATAGTCGCATAATATCTAGAGTGCGTCAGTCTCAGCACACACGGCGGGCCAAACACTGGTGTGATATTTGACGTTCGTAATAATGAAGTCTGACAATGATTGTCTTTGACAGTGTGATTCATATTACTAATTGATTCATCAGTTCAATGCAAAGGCAAGTCAGTGCCAATCCAGGGTACACACGGCTAAATTATAATTCTACATAAACACAATTTGAAGATAATGCAGGATCAGCATGGCTCAAATATGAGATCTGTGTAAGGAAGATCTAGGCTCAACACAACTACGACACTCCAAGATCAACACAGCAACATGACAATGCAGGATAAACAACTCAATGACCATCTGGGATACATACGACTATATGACAAACTCAAGTTTCAGATCTTCCTGTGACTGTCTTTTGGTTTTGGTTGTGAATAAATGGTCTCTCACAGAAAACAATAGACACAAAGCAATCTTGAATGCATTTTGACACATTAGTGATTTACTGATTTTACGACAGAGTATTGCTTCAGCTCTATTTCCCAAGTTTCTCACCCGCATCTTGTTGTGCGTACCAAAACATAGTGTGTATGGAAAAACACCTTGTTCAATGACATCCTTTCAGATTCACCACATTGATACAAATGAAATGATACTGGGCTTTTGGAGCCAGATTGTGCCTTTTTGTGCAGAGCCGATGTGTTAATGCTGAGAATGTACGTTCGTTGATATTTACAGTAGATTTGGGTTTGGGAAACTGGCCCACAGACTTGTGAAGAACTAACTCCCTGTAGTTCTCTTCTCAGTTTCAGTGTTGGGCGAGAGGGTTCAGAAGCAACTAGTCAGATTAATATTTTAGCAGATCTGAATACTTACTCTATAATGGAACTACTTACATTGATTGACAGAAACAAATAAAACTCTGGGCTCTGTTGGTGATCCTTCTCACTTTCTGTAGACAAGGTCAGACTATGTAGAACGCTCTACTCAATCCTACTTCAATCAAACTTTATTCTTAGCAAATTCCACCCAAAGGTCACAACAACCCTTCACAGAAATAGAGGGAAGAAATCAAAGGGAACGTCTTTTCATAACATTGACATACATCCACTTTATCACACTCAAAGAGCCTCTCGCAGCAAAGAGGAGAAAATGTCTCCAAACTCTGAGATTACCGTACTAATGAAGCCTCTGGTGATGAATAGACCAATGGGTTGTTAATGTCCCTACCTGACTTTGATATAAAGTTGGATTAAAGTCTCATCAGTATTTCCAGAGTGCTCTGATTCACTGGGCCTGTCTACTCTTTCTGCTTCTGAGAGGACGCTGAGGGAGTGAGAGACGGTGGTCGTTTCAAAACGTATGCTGCAGGAGGAATGAAGACTGTGCTCGGGTTTTTACCGATATCATTTGTTGTGAATGCAGATGGGTGTCTGTGTTTAAACAGCACGTGCTTGCCTATGGGAGCCATTGCAGGAGTGTGTATATGATAAGGAGTGATCGATTTTTCCCTCAGTACCCTTCCCCGTGGCAAGCTATTATTGGATATGGAAGATTGTCAACAGAACAATGTAGAAATCGTTCTCTTCCTCCATACTTCACCCTCAATTCTCTTCCCCTACCACCATTAAGCTGTCTAGCTCGAACCTCTCCACAAAGCACAGCGCTGGTCCCGGCTCACTGCAGTCATCTTCTTTTCATGTGAAGTCAAGACGGGCAATTTCTATGATGAACCCGTCCTTACTCGGCTCTCCCAGGGCTGTGAGCAGCGTCAGCCAGGCTAGTCCTCACTGACAGCCGAGAGGAAAGTGGTGGGCCGAGGAGAGGTGGCCTGCTGTTTCTGGAGCTATGTTAGGGTTTTTCAATCTTTTTTCAAGCCTTTGCTCTACACACCTGTTTTAATTCATCAAAGTGTAATATAGCAACGAGCGAGTCCTGAACCCACCCGAGGACTTTTTCAGTCACCTTTCTTTTGTTTGACGGGTGCGAAATCCACCTGCCATTTAAATCTACTTTGCCGGATTGATTGCTTTCATTTCGCTCCATTGACTCTCTCACTCGGGCATGTAGCATTTATTTTTAACTTTAACATTATGGGGAAAAATTTAATCACCTGTCAGTCACCTCAGTAACGACTGAAGTGAGCACAATGGAATATTTATTTTTTTGCATTTATTGCATAATGCAACACTGCTTGGTCAGAAAAGAAAAGTTTTGATACCACAAGAAACACAGAAAAAATATTTGGACGGTTGTAGATTTGAAGTTATAATTTAATACTGTTGAAATATTTAGAACACTTGGAAAAAAGTAAGATTATGTCTGATCTTGCAGGCTATGAATAAAATATGAGCAGATAGGTGTAATCTAAAGCCAAGCACGTTTATTTTTTAATCGGGTGTATGTCCTTTTCTTGATACGCTTGTTGAATTATGCAGGTGAACATGTCAACAACAGTAATGAAGGAGTCTCGACAGCGCAGATGAGTGCTTGCTAGACCGAACAAGTTTTTGGTGTTGTTGCCCTGTTCCACCCCTTTATTTAAATGAGTTAACATATGTAAATAGACTCAGTGTATATGGAAATGACGCAGAAATACTTTTTCTTTTAACTAAAAAAATATATTTAAAAGAGTTGCTGAGTACCTATGAAAATGTAAATATGAGAGTGAATAAGAGACCTAACTAAAATACCCATTTTACAATTCCCACCAAAATGCCTGAACTCCATTAATTTGTCCTAGCCAGTACAATATTCATTTATAAAGAGCATTTACATCAATTTTTGCATTTCCATCCATTTTAGCATTTCCATCCATTTCAAATCCCAATACACTGACATTATGCTGAAAGTTTGTATCCAGTGTGATATTAATCATGAACTTTAGATAATGTTAAGTCATTGTTTTACAGCAAGTGGATGGTTAAGATGGTATCCAATGCAGAGGGTTTGCTTGGCAACATTTTTCTCGAACAAGACAACAAACATGAATGTATTGCTCAACTTTGGATCTGATAAAACATTTGTAAATCCTTGTGATCAGTTTCATTAGAAATACGTGCGTTTGAGTGTTCCATTTCATTCATGCGGAAGGAGTTATGTTTATGCAGAAATATGAACTCTTACATAATCAGAGTACAGTATCAGTGAGGGTTGCAAAGCAACTCGTAATGAGTTCTCGTGTATATGTATGTTTGCATCAGTGTGCCTTGGCTTTGTGTGCTCGTGTGTATGTTTGCATTTGATGCTGTGATTTGAGTGTACATGTGTGTGTTTGTGTGGGTGTGTGTGTATGTCTGTGTTCATGTAGGGACCAAACAAACACATGAGCACTCAGGTTTTACTACAACAAAGATAGTAGCCCCCATTCTCCACACAAGGTTTTTTGACAGGTTCTCACTAATGAAAATGTGATTTCTGGCATAGGGGTTGGGGGAAAACATACAGTTGTGTGAAAAGATAAGGCATTGCCAGTTAGGTTTAGACTTTAGAGGCATTACAAGACCAGGGGTAAAATCCCACTTCCAGACTTGCCCTAGGATCTGGCGAAGGGCTGTTATGGGCCAGCACTGTCCAACTTTTGGGGCTTGGTAATAAAACAATTCTGACTTGCTTCTTCATACTGCATGGCAGCTGAAGAGGCAGCTTGAGTGGCTGTGCTCTTAATCCAGGTGGAAGGGTGGATGGTGCAAAACATCCGGCGCGTAAGGATTCTGGTGGGGACTTCCTGCTTGTGCAACCAGTGTCATAAGAGTCGGAACAACACTGGATATGTTTCAGAAAACACATCTCAACCATTACTGTCCACCGGGAGTCCGCTGGGAGACGTTGCTATGAAGCAGGATTGGAATCACAAACGAAATCACAAAATGTAGGTTAAAAAAAGATCACTGTTTGCTGTCTTATAGGGATGAACATTAGATTGTTGAGGTTAATTTTAGGGTTATGGTAAGCGTTAAGGAATGGGAACATTTGGGTTAGGTTTCAGGTCCCCTGACAGAAAGACATGTGTGTGTGTGTGTGTGTGTGTGTGTGTGTGCTCTGCTACAGTAATGAGTTAGCTAGTGTCATTTCAGTCTTCTCTGTGATCGCCTCTCCCTCCTCTCCCTCCTCTCACTTGTCGGTCGCATCTCTACCATCCTGCTTCCTATTAGTGAGTCACACACACACAAACACCAACCCACACCATATGTAACACTTCACTTTACATTAAAAAAAGGACTTCAAATATTTCTATGGCCTCTGTATGCAGTATACCTGGGGGTAAACATAACACCTTCTCCCCACCATTGGGCTCCCCATGACGGCTGACACAGTACAGTACCTCGCTAGCTGCTTCTCTTTAGACTTATGTAGACCTGCCATTGGAAAGTCACATGCTGTCAGCCTGCCGGGCCCAAACGCCCACAACACAAGCACTGCGGGTTTGTAACTTTGGCTTTATGCTTTATACGAAGGGGATGATATAACCCCGAGAATGGGTGTTCTGCTACACATGTCTTTGTGCTGATGAAGACTTCCTGTTTTTTTACCACAGAGACCATCGCACTTCAGAATTTGTATGTATCAGTCGATCGATCACTGTATCGATTTTATTCCTTAAGTATCCATCTTGCCATGTACGTCCAAATGCTTAATAGCAAGCATTAAGACTGGAAAGGCATTTTTGGACCCTCGAATATTCATGGCATTGAGGAAAAACGGTGGTGTTAAATTTATTTTTAGATATGACCCACATTCTTCAATGACCTGGGAGTATTTAGGGTATCTGTCTTGTTTAGGAACACAAAAACAGATTCATTTCAGCTAGTTGGCTTTGGGATTTGATCTGCAGATTCAACCTGTCAGTTACTATCAGATGCTCCAAATATTAAGCTAGAAGCTAACCTACCCTCGCAATGAAAGTATTTGTCTTGTCGATGTCAGTACTACGTCACATAATACTATAGCATTTTCATTATGATTACTGTATGACATTTATGGCTGTGTGCTTATATGAAACAATGATTCTAGGAAAAAGCTTATTTTCAAAGAGTGCTTATCTCTTACATTTTGGGAGTTACATGGTAATGCTTGTTGCTTTGGAAAATGTTGAAAATTTATAATGCAATCTGTTTCTATTGGTACAGATATCCAAATGTATCTCAAATTGCTAAATTATCTTATGATCATTATTAAACTATTCCACGCTGTATATTTGCTTTGTACAATATCCTAATTTATTTAGGGAAAGGCCTTTTTGCAGCTTGTCACAAAAACAAAATCACACATATTCATGGAAAACATTATTGTTAACCTGAAACTAACTTCACTTCACGTACCTGTGCGTACCTTTCAAAAATAAATCAGTCATGTCTTTAAATATGCAGGCCCTTGTAAGATCATACGTGCTGTAGTTGTGCATGGATATGTGGGTCTACTTATTTTTATATTTTGAAACTGTTGCTTACATCCTTACCACCTTGTACAAATCTTCTCTTAAAATGTCAACAACATTCATTCCGGGATGGACCAAATAACCAGATCTGTGTTCATCTCTTATAATAAATAAGAATTCTATAACACTTTCTTGCAATTCTACATGCTTTGACAAACCTAATTTGCTCATTTGACCACAGATTAAGCATACAGATATACACAGTGGACAATCCCTACCGATAGCAGGTCAGATGTGTTCATGCCAGTGTGGTCACATATACAACAGTACATACAAAGTACTGTATTTTGGAAGGTGAAAAAAGCAATGGACTACATAAAAATTCCAAGCCAGTAGAATGAACAATATGCAAGCTGTAACACTGAGTGATATAAGGATAACACACTGTGGACAAAAAGAAATAAAACACAGTGGACATTTCCTCAGCAGTTCAGATCAAGCTAGGCTATATCTATTGAAGTTCCTGTAGCACAGAACATGTACTGATGTGACCTACTAGCTACTGTCTTTGGTAATGATGCCAAACATCTTCAGCAGCTTACTTTTGTTTTTACAAAGAACAGAATGGATTTAGGATGTGGGGTTGCCAGGCTTTGAAATAAGAGCAGGAGGAAAACAAGAACAAAGAATTTCATTTCACCTGCGTATCAGCCAGAATGTCATCATCATGCAGTTAAGCAGGTGTGGTAATGTGAGAGCTGTAGCAGATACATTCGTCTGCAAGACAACATTATTTTGTTCAGCGATTCGTATACATTAATAAATGACACAGAATTATGCTGGGAAGGTGCATGTATTAGTGGCCATTTAAAAGGAAGCATACCACACCATTGGCCATCAT
The DNA here is from genome assembly GCA_016801105.1 of Esox niger. Lineage (NCBI taxonomy): Eukaryota > Metazoa > Chordata > Actinopteri > Esociformes > Esocidae > Esox > Esox niger. The sequence goes on from JACXGJ010012764.1 coordinate 14,042, forward strand.
TTACAGCATGGGTAACCGGCTTGATTCCTTTTCTCTGCAATCTGAGGCCAGTCCAGTGCTGATGTAGCAGACTCTATGAACTTCACTCACACATCGGTAGCTGTCAAATGGAGGCTCTGGATGGGAGGAGGGGTGCCCCCCCCCAGCTGGCCCCCACCCCAGCACTCCTATTTCCAGCGGCTATGTGTACAGGCCATTGCAAGTGCAATTCTGGCTTAATACCCAAGGCCAAACTCTTGTTCCACCCTATGTTCAGTTTTTAGCGTACATTCCGATTGCTTTATTCTTAAGTATAAATGGTAGCCAATTAGCGTTTGCCTCCCCTATGTCTTTTATTGAGGACTGCTGATGTTGGGTCACTCTCAGCCCAGACCATTTAAAAAAGTAATTTGTGCCAGAGGTCATGTCTTTGATAACCAGGGTCGGGGTTCTGGGTCGGGGCGCATGTGGGCTGGAGCATATGGGCAAAGCCTTTTCAACAACTGGGTGTTTTACCCACCCATAGAGATTGGTGTAGTCAGCTGGTTCCCACAGATAGATTGAAGAAAAAAGCCAATGCACACTTTGTACATAATGTCCACATAAGACAGCTTTGTTTCACAGGTTTCAGTTGCTCATTGCAACATACTCAAAGGAATCTCTAGAATATACAAACACAACAAAAACTATATTCTTGCACTCCCAGCTTTTAGTCAGGAGAAATGCTCATTGATGTCTTATATCTTCAGTTTATGTCTCTTATTTGTAAGAGATTAAAAATATGAGGGCGAGCAAGCATTTCATGAACACTTTCTAGTCAGAGGGTGAGAGAACTTGCACTCCATGTGGGACAATGTCTCTGGGGGGGTATTCTCTGGATAAGGGCAGCTTTCCATGAGTCAGGTACTTTTCAATTATTCAGACAGGCATTGAAGAAATGCGTGAGGGAATGGGAGGACTCTTGCCTAGTGGCGTTTAATGTCTCTTAAGCGACACTGTCCGATACACTTGTCTTGTTATTAGGTATGGAGGCCCGAATTCTTTCTATCTCTTCAAGGGTGAAATTACATGTCTCTGGGAAACACCACTTCCATGGTGTCACACCAAGGGGTGTGGATGGGACTGCTGTAACAGACCGGGCCTGACATTTGTAATTACAGTTGTTCTGTGCATTTGCAACTAGTAATGGGCAAGGGACTGAGACATATAATAAAATAAATTACTTTAATTTTGCAATGTAGCCTAAATAACTTAAAGTACAACTTTCACCCTGCATAACATTTCCTGACATATTTGGTGTTTTTATGATCAAATCATAACCCTACACGCAACTGTGCATCAATCAAGTTTGTAGAAAACTTTCTACGGATGTGTGCGGAGTATTTTAGAACTGGGTCTCCCATCTAGGTGATTTGCAACAAATAAGTATTTCTGATAGAAAGCTCCAATTATTAAAGCCAGCACTCGAATAACTGGAATAAATGCATGTTGTTGTTTATCTTGGGGTAGTTATTGTCCATGCTTTCCCTATAGACTCATGTAAAACTGGAACTGTTTCCAATAATGTTGTTTCAGCCGACATCAATATTCATTCAAGTCTGATTAAGTGTCTCTGCCAGTCAGCTGAAATGGTGTATAGACCATTGTTGCTTGCAGACACTGCCACTAACTAACACCTTAACCATAACCAAGAGAGTCCGTTGAGCACAGGATATTGAGATGTATTGAAAAATATTTTTCTGGTTGAAGAGACGTTTATGAGACGTCTCTAAAGATATTTTGTTACTGGGAACATTCTGGTACCTCCTCAGATCTTTACTGCATTATCAGTTAAGAGGAGTGTGCTTATAGTCAAGGTAGCTGAAAATGGACCATATTATATAAAGCCCTGGAAAAAAAATTGAGACCACTGCAACTTTTTCTTTCCTTTCCAAAAAAGTTGATAAGGAAGGTTTTGAGTGAGAAACAGAAGTGTTCAATTTGCAGTGGTTTCTAAATTTAAACCCTTCTGTTCCTCAAAACCTTCCTTTTAGACTTTTTTGGAAAGGAATGAAAAAGGTGCTGTGGTCTCCTAATTTTTTCCGTAGCTGTATATTTAGTTGATGCTGTATATTGATGAATATACATGTCTTCTAACTTGATTCATTCTTTGTTTGTTTACACCTCTGTACACGTTATCCTCTCTGCATATTAAAACCACAGACTGCCAGAAAGACACAAGTACTAGGTAGTTTAGACAACTCAAACGTGCAAGCAATACATCTACATGGTAAACTGGCGCACCAACATTATTTTTTTAAAAGACAGCTGTGAAATCTTTTAAGATTTTATTATTTTTGTGGGAACACTCCTATCACAATATCAGATTTCAAACGGACTATTTAATCATTAGGTTAGTCAATCAGTCTAATGTTTGCTTTTTACTAGCATACGGGTGGCTTTTCAGCTGAACAAATGTTGATAGCTCATGCTAGCAAAACTGCAACATCAAAATACAGTACATTGGGTAGAACAGCGTATCAGCATTACATAGCTTGCTAAGAAAATACATTTTACAGGGTCCTGAGAGTTAGGGAGGAAGTTTCAATTCAACGATGGTTATCTGTCTTTTGCTATTCTCTGGGTGTGTTAGGATTTTACATCTAGGCTTGTATACTATTACTATTGTGGTTACGGAAACTAAAACATACCTTGCAGTCCAGAGAAACGGTCCAAAGAAATCCCATCTCATCTATACGTAACTATTCCAGATTCATATTTGCATTATCTCGTCTACAACAAATATAAAATTAGTTAACTAGAAGGCTTTCTGGTTCTTTGTATCTAAACAACATGCCGATATTCTAAAATATAATGTTAAGGGATTTGCAATGCTTTTTTGGGGAGCTTGTTACTATTATATGTAATACAGGTTTTGCGAAATTGGTGCTACCCTGACGTTTTTGTGCATTACAGGGTGGTTTTCATGAGACAAAACCGTTCCCCATTTTTTGTGTACTGTCTCAAACCCCTTACCTAACCCATGAGCCAGAAATAGTCTTATTCCTTGTGGGAACTGCTGAAAGATCCATGAAAGAGCACGTTTCTCTGGTTTTACTGTCCTTGTGGAGGTTCTCTGTCCCCACTAGGGTTTTTTTAAACATGATCACACACAAACACACACACACAAACACACACATGCACAAACACACGCACACACACACAAACACACACACACACACACACACACACACACACACATACCCACAAACACACACACAAACACACACATGCACAAACACACACACACACACACACACACATACTCAAAGACACACAGACACACACACACGCACACACAA
>JACXGJ010012765.1:0-17359 GCA_016801105.1 Esox niger
TCCCGTTTAGCACACCTGATCATCATTAGTCATTCCCCTCAGTATATATGTTCCCTCTGCTCCCATTGTCTTTGTGTGTTATTGTCTCTACGCAGAAGAGCATATGTCAGCTCACTATATATATATATAAAATGAACCTAAACCTACAAGCTCCGCAGTCCGCTTCATCCTTCCGTATAACTGAAAACGCTGACAGAATGTCTAACACATGATATGGTTTCTTGAGCACACAACCTCAAGTTTTGGCCCTTCATACCAAAACCTGTAATTTCTTCTATTCATCTAAAGACAACACTCACTGCAACACGTTTCTCCATTCCCTTGTTTCCCAAGGTCTGGAAATGCATCTTCGGTGTTTAAATGGGTATTGGCTGTGTGCACCCTGATATCTACCTTTTGGTTAGTTGGATTAAATGAGACTGTCAGTCCCAGCTACAAATGTCTTCCTATAAGAACATGCAATTGGAGTTGCTTTAGTTTGTGGTGAAACACATTAAATGTTCAGTTTTGGGTAGAACAGATTTCCTTATTTGCATTGTGCATTTTAGGTGAGACAATACTAAACGAATGTTATGCAATGATTGAAACAGTTTCAGTGTAAGGCCAGTCTGGTGAGCCTCAGCAGTAGGGATGTAATTCTTGATGGGGCTTGTATAGCCCTTTATTTCCCATTGCTGTGCCTGTAAAGTTGGTCTGGTCAAAGTGGTTCTGCTTCCAAGTAAGTCTTGCTCCAGGATACATAACATTTACTCTCTTTATCGGTCTTGATGTTGTCAATTGCCTATTGATGGAAATTCCTGCAACTCTCAAGATTTCTCTCTTAAGTAGGCTGCTTGTGGATTGTAGAAGAAGGGTGTGAGATGATCAAGGCAAGAAGGGATAGAGCATATGTCCTGTCTCAATTTGAGCTCCCAACAGCCACCCGCTAACAATTTCTGTATAGGATATTGATGTCTGATATTGATATATATCTTTTGTAGCTAATTTGACAGCCTTTAGGCTGTACAACAATGAGCCAGTGCATGGGTGTTTCTTGCTAACTTGCCAACAAGGGCTGCTAACATTTTGTTCTGCTCCACACATAAAATGTCATGGCAAGAAATGCAGTCCATTCATGAGTCAGACGGACACAGGGAAAATATGAATAACAGGATCTGAAAGTGTGACCATGTTGTGCCGTCTTGCCCATTAGACAGCTGATGTCAATAAACAAGTTCTAGCTTTTTAAGCAAAAAGTTATATTGTTATGTTACATTATGACTACACAAGCTAACCTACTCAATAAGTATTTTACCATCTTAAAATGCTGTGTAAATGGATTACAAAAGTTTCTACAAACTGCAGCTATGTGCCACCTATGGCAAGAATGAAGTTTGTCAAAGACACTTTGGTTAGAATAGTTAAAATTGCTCATGTTACTATCCAATATGAACATTAGTTAAACACAAGCAATGGCAAAATCGTGCATGGTGACAGTCACTGTGATGTGTTTGTTTTGCAACTATGTGACATTTTGGAAGGTTAATAAAGTATGCATGGGGGATTGACTCGGGAGAAATTCAATACAATTCCTGAAAGTTTATCCGAAAACATCCGGCTTGAATAAAAAGCCTGGCTGGCTCGTTTTCTTTAAATCACCTGCTATTTTAGGTTAGCTCTGCTTGCATGGGGTTTCCAGGATTTCCTTATCAATCCTACCCAGAGATGCATGGCATTCTGCCACATACTGACATCACAGGGATTCCCAAGGCTTTGAGGAATACTGGCTTCTCTGGAGTTCCTGTCCCAAATTTTATTAGCTTTTTTCACTATTGCTGCTCTGTGTTGTACATCAGGCTGAAGAGGTTTGTCCGTTGGTCCTACAGAAAATTAATATATTAACTTTTAATCAGAACAATCTTTTTATACCTAAAAGTTCCAACTCATTGAAATTATGAACCGGCATCTGCATACAACAGTAATTAAGGGAAATGGTGAAGCAAGTTGAAAATGCTCCTGTACTGCCACTAAGTGTAAGGTAGTTCTTAGAAGTCTGCATCACTGGCCGGATGTTTTTCTAATCCATGTTCTGTATTTTCACCGCTGCACTGGCATGCTGGCCTTCAAGAGGAATATCACACACAATAGAGTAGAAAAATCATTGACGTAGAGTGTGTATATATATATATATATATATATATATATATATATATAAAAACATGCCCTTTAGTTTTGAAACATGTTACTTCATGGATGTGTAAACCTTATTTCTGTATTCATATTTTAGGTTTGGAGGACTAACATCAAGACTGATTCAAAGTGCCTCATTACTAAAAACAGGTACATTTACATGGTTCACACATCTCCAGCAGACGTTAAATCTTGGAGTGGAGCCAGAAGACAGAGAACATTTGTGTGCTTCGGGGTGCAGCCATTCGGAATGTTTATTATAATGCCAATGGCTGTATAAAAAGCTGTCTTCCTGTGTATGCTTCCCAGTGGGAAATTAAGTATAAAATGAAAGAGACCAAAGATCAAGTCAAACCATCCATATATGATTACTTTCATTTTTCTTCATATGCACTGTTTCATGCCACTGGCTAATGTAAATGTTTGTTGTTGTGTAGCAATGTAGGCCTCTGAAACAACATTGACATCTGTCAGGCCTCTGGAATGTTATTGTAGGCTACAATTCTACTAGACTAGCATTGACAGAAGGATCAACTATTTATTACCAGAACAGCTTCTAAGTTCTAACCATTTGTAAGCTGTGATTACATTAGCATACAAACTGTATGTTATTTTGGTGGTGAAAAACCACCTGCTGTTAGAGGAGGAGGACCTGCTCCAAGCCCTCTCTCACTCCATCACCATCCAAATAATATATTTTCTAAATTAGTGTACCCAGTAAACCCTAAAGAATTGGCTGACGGAGGCTGCAGGGGTTTCAGCTATGTTTCTAAACATGTAGCACATTGTCTGAAAATAGCTGGGCTGTAAGACATAGTGGGAACAATTCTAGATTTTTCTAGATAGTTTGGATGTTCCCCCTGATTCAAGAATTCAAATCAAACAACTGAATAAAAAAATCCTATTGAATGACATTGTCTAGGTTTGGCCTGGTTACAGATTCATGATATTGCATCTGTTTTTTAACTGGCATTGGTTTTCCTGTATGGCAATGTTGTTAACCAACACTTAGAGTTGGTTTATGTTCACACCAATCAGAGAGTCTTGCTCTGTGTGTGTGTGTTGTGTACCTATACCACACACACATGCCCCTACACCACAACAAAACACTGAATGAATGGATGCAATATTTTACACTGTCACAAGAATTATGGCGGCTGGTTTCCATGACGACGAGGAGTCAGTCATTGCTATAAAAAGATGCAGGCGTACTGCTTTACATAATTCCAGTCACTTTGGATTTTCCACTTAGCACCACACAACTATGGTTCTGCATTATTTAAGGCATTTTAAGATTTGTTTAAATGTTTGATTTCTTGCATGACAAGGGATATGAAATGCCTGCCACCATAATGTGCACTCCAAATGGTTCCCTACCTTTTACGTCGTACAGTACTATTGACCACACCTCCACAGTATGGGCCTCAAAAGGAACACACTATTTGTAAATTACGTTCAGTTTTCTGCTGCCAGAGACGGGAATAAATTGCAAAAGGCTCTCAAAAGTGACACGTTCATCACTCTATGAATTGTCTGAGCGGCTACCTGATTACTACAGCTTCTAAGCACGTTATCCATCTGTATATATTGTACCGGTCAAAAGTTTGAGTACACCTGAGAAAAGACCTTAAAGCTATTCACCTGGATAGTAGTTCAAAACGATGAAAATGAAAATACAAATAAAAATTTATACAATAAAGTAAACCATCTTTTGTATCATCTGCCAATTTTTGGAGTAGATGTACATGGCCATTTTATTGAGTGCATTTCTTCCCGTTATACTGCATACTCTGTAAAAAAATGGTTTTGGTAAATATTAATTCTAACTTGTCATACGCATAGAGGAATAAGGCAAGTCACTTTTACGGTGCTTGAATTCAAATCACAATTGCGCCTATTCAAAAGTTTCTTGAAGACTTTTGGAGACATGGTATACAATCCATTCTCCCACTGAAGTATCTATTCCCCCAGATGAGTAGGGAGCATCGTGCTCTTGGGATACTTCTCAGTTCATCCATATGGTGAGGCATGGTGGTGGGAGCATCATGCTATAGGGATACTTCTCAGTTCATCCATATGGTGAGGCATGGTGGTGGGAGCATCATGCTATAGAGATACTTCTCAGTTGCAGGACCTGGGAGACTGGTCAAGATTGAGAGAAGGACAAACGGAGTGAAATACAAGAAAACCTAACAGAGAATGCACTAGAATACAGACAACAACCTGAAGCTAAAATAATTATTGTAATCAATTATAAATTAAATATATAATCCAAAAAAATATGGAGGTGAAAGGTTCTGTATTCTTTCTGAAGGTGCTTCAAATGTATGGTGTCCTGAACAGATAGCTGTGAATCAAAGCTTTGCAAAAATATATGACTGAAGTGCATAAGGGAGCAATGCCGTGGTATATAAGATTCAAACGCAACAAATGAATGCTGAACAGTGACACTTAAAACCTCACATTGCTGCACTGCTATTGTGCATTTCGTCAAATCTAGGGACACATACCTTGGTAAATCCTTACCTTGGCCAAGGCAATCTCTGCAGTATTCAATGAAGAAACCTCCCAGGAAATTCTACAGTAACAGATTATTTTATTTACAGCTAAATAGAATTATTTCAATGACTGTCAAAATCCGAAAACTGTTAGAACCCCGATTGGAACTTAGATATTGACGCCATATATTTATACTGAACCAAAATATAAACGCAACATGAAAAGTCCAATGTCTCAATAGCTGAATTTGGTTTTTATTGCAGACATTTTCCACAAAACCTCCTGAGGTTACTACAGTGAAATCACAAGATTATTGATTAGGGCCAAATACAATTATTCCCATACATAGATCATTAGCAGTAATAATGGCCTCACAATATCCTCCTGAGCTAAAAAAACAAATATATTTTGGTTAAGTAAAAAATTGCGCCCTATTTCCCATAATCTAATATTTTTTACAAGAGGTCCATGAGAAAAATAGCTGCCACATACAGCTCCATTAATATGTCTGGAATAGGGTGCCATTTTGGATAAAACCCTGAAGACCTTCAGATTATCTCTTGTATTGGAAAACGTGTCCTAATGAAAGTAGATTGAGTAATAAAACAAAGGCTAGAGTGATGTAAAGTTTGAGAAGTGCGTGTGCTTGTGTGTCTGTTCATCCGTGTATGTTTGCATGCTAGATAGTTCATGGCATGGCTTGGTCATTGCATCCCATACTAATCACATTTTGGATGGCTGTCAAACAGACCTGTTAATACAGATATGACAAAAGAGCCTCCAGACAGCAAAACCATTGCTAATGTTCAGAATCAGGGAATAAAAGCTATGTAAGTCAACTACCTGAACACCCATTAGCTTACCATCAGATGGAATTGGTAAAGTGACTACACATTACTTTGAGGGGAAATGTGTTGCCAGCGGTAACACCAGGAACTTAGGGATAATTAAATTGGTCAGAGTTATTTTACCAAAAGTAAATACAAACATTTTCCGAAAGTCAGTAGTTACCTGGGAGAGAGAGAGGTGGATGAGGATGCAATTTGAGTAACTGATATCTTTTGCCTGACCCTCACAACCTGTTATGTTGAGTCTTTTTGGCACTTTGTTTGTGGCGCCTCCCAGCATCCCGTGGTAGCAGAGTCCTAACGTCCCCACAATGCCCCGCTGCTCCTTCACCTGACTGCTCATTCTCTGCCTGGCTAAACTTACCAAATAGTTCCGCCTAATGAGTGGCTCATTTGACTCTGCCACATCCAGCTCCATGCCAGCCCTTTGTCTCACCCCATTTTCATCTGCATATTGATAGGTCTCATCCAGGGATAACAGCGAATTAACTCAAGGTCAGGGGCTGGTAATGAGAGAGGGTAGAGAATGGGGAAGGGGAAATAGGGAAAATTTGAGAAAAAGTGAGAAATTAATAAAGATTGAAGTTTTTGATGGCACAGGCCTTATATCTTTGGACTGTTAGTGGAGGGCTTAGAGTGAAAAGGTCCTAAATGAATTCAGTTACAAGTCCAAAGTAGGATTCCAAAATCCCACTAGTAATGTTCTTACTCGAGAAGATATTGCTTGAAAAATATTGCTAGGAATAATATAATATAGTATGGAACCTATGAGAGACACTGCATCATTTGATTTATTGGATTTGCGGGGTAAAAGTCCTTCAGTGTCTTAAGGTTTCACCAGATATGGTTCATCTTTAAAAATAAAAATGCATCTTTATTTGCAAACATCATTTTGAGCTACAGACCAGAACTGTCAACTCACCAAGCAGTAATGCACAACCAGGGCCATAATTGTCCAGAAAAACTTTCCTTCCAGAACGAGCAGCAGTCTTTGCTAGTGACCGTACAATTGGATCTGGTGTTGAAGTGGGCATAGTCTTTTTTTAAAAGCACATATGAAATGAATAAGATGTGCCTGGTAGATCATATAAATAACTGTTGCTGCGTTGAATTTGTCAATCCTGATATTATTGTAAAGAAACAAATGACTATATAATGATAGTTCCTCATTTTCATTCATTTAATTATTTCAATACAAGAAAGGCAGACAAAATGATTTGTTTTAAATATCTGTCTCATGGTCTTTATAAAGTTTTAACACGTGGGATTGGAACACGTTCATATAGTTACACTTAATTTAAACTTTCTCCTCCACTCATTTCTTGCAGTCAACTCTTCACAGTACTAAAGGGTAAATGAAAAGGAATAGATGTCAGGAAGGGACAAAAAACAGATGAAGTTACCCTGAGACACTGATCATGATGTCAGTTCTGTATTTCCCCGTAATGACTCAAAGTTATTGACATTTCACCTTTGAGGCTGAGATGGGAGGGAACAAGGAAAGACTAAATATGATAAGCATGTCATATGCACAAATGACATATGCACACCCTTTCAGAACACAGTACAACTGTTGTCTTGTTAGCCTGATACTACCTAGCATCCAATTGCTGTCTGATTAGCCTGATATCACCTAGCATCCAATTGCTGTCTGATTAGCCTGATATCACCTAGCATCCAATTGCTCTCTTGTTAGCCTCATACAACCTAGCATTAAACTGCTGTCTTGTTAGCCTGATACCACCTACCATCCAACTGCTGTCTTGTTAGCCTCATACCACCTAGCATCCCACTGCTGGCTTGTTAGCCTGATACCACCTAGCATCCAACTGCTGTCTTGTTAGCCTCATACCACCTAGCATCCCACTGCTGGCTTGTTAGCCTCGTATCACCCATTGCTGTCTTGTTTTTGAATCTGGACAGTGGGGTCCCTGGGTGGTGTTAGAGGGCCTGTAAGTTGCTCTTCTTACTCTGGTCTTAAAATAAGATCCCAATGCCTGCCGATAGTGATAGGGACATCGCCCTGAGTAGGGTGTCGCCTTTCAGATGGGTCAATATATAAATAGTGTTGTAATTTTTAAATTGTGAAACTAATTTGCACACAATTAGTGTCAAATAAAAGTGCATTAATCTATACTGTACATAACTTCAAAGATTCAGAGAATCCAGAGAAATCTCTGTATGCAAAGGACAAGGCTGAAAACCAATGTTGGAGAGCCGTGGTATTCAGGCCCTCAGGCAGCACTGCATTATAAACAGACACTATCCTGTAGGGGAAATCATTGCATGGGCTCAGGAACACTTCAGAAAACTGTTGTCTTTGAACACAGTACATTCCCTTGGTCCAAGCTCATTTAAGACAGACTGAGGCAAAGTGGATAACTGTCCTGCGATCTAATGAATCAATATTTTTAATTCTTTTGTGGAATCATGGACACTGCATCCTCCGGACTAAAGAGGTGGGGGACCATGTTATAAACACACAATTCAAAAGCAAGCATCCGTGATGGTATGGGGGTGCATTAGCGCACATGGCCTGGGTGACATGCACATCTGTGAATGCACCAGTAATGCTGAACAATATACAGGTTTTGGAGCCACATATGCTGCCAACCAGACAAGGTTGTTTTCAGGTAAGGCTTAGCTTATTTCAGCGAGTCAATTCCTAACCACATTCAGCAGGTATTACAACAGCATGGCTCTGTAGTAAAAGCATCTGTGTGCTAAACTGGCCTGCCTGCAGTCCAGACCTGTCACCCATTGAAAATATTTGGCACATTCTGACACATTATACAAAGAAATATGACAAAGGAGACCCTCAACTGTTGAGCAGCTAAAATCCTATATCAAACAAGAATGGGAATATATTTCACTTTAAAAACAACAGCAGTTGGTCTCCACAGTTCCCAAACACAAAGTACTGCTAAACGAAGAGGTGATGCAACAGAGTGGTAATCATGCCCCTCTACCAAAATATTTGAAACGTGTTGCTGGCATCAAATTCAAAATGGCCATGTATATTTCCAATAACAATAACATTTCTCAGTTTCAACATTTGATATGTTGTCTTTGTATTACTTTCAATTACATATAGAGATAAATGATATGCACAACAGTGCAATCTCTTTTGATAGGCAGCATCCCAACTTTTTTGGAAACAGGGTTGTATAACAATCAGTTCTCTTCAACACTGGGATCCGGCCAATGTGGCAGTGATTGAATTTTGTGTGTTGCAGCTAAGCATTTAGATACAAGGAAAGATACTTGGACAAAACATCAATTGTAGGTTACACATCTCATGGTCACTGAAGCTCTGTGTAACCGGTATGTCCTTGTTGCCATGGTTATTTTTGAAATAATGAATGTTATAGGTCTACTTGTTTGAAGGCTAAACAACAGTTGGTTTGAGAAGAGTTCTAAGTTCTAAATATAATGTATTTTAATAATATAAATCACCAGCGTTACAATAATTGCATTTTGAAAAATGTCAACGTTAAACATGTATTTGTAGATTAAACATTGATTCATTTTCATGAAAGAAAGTGGCTGTAGGAATTTATTTGTAACACTTATTCGATAGAAAAATTCCTGAGTTTTGAAACATATGAGTTTTAAGAATTGTGTAAATGTACACAGTCATACAAATAATGCCATAAAGTAATAAAAATAATGTAAAGTTTACTGATTAATAAGGATTTCCTGTCACCTCGCTGTCTATATTAAATCATAATTGGACACAAATTGAAAGGAGAGAATTTTTTTTTTGCCAAACACTAGGCCTCCATGAAATGAGGTTCACAGGTGGCATCTGTAAGCTGGTGGTGGTGGTGGTGGCTACCATTGGTGGTCCTCTGCAGAGCTGACAAGCCTCTGCCCTCACTGTTCTATATGCTATAAAAAGAACTCGCTACGCACAATATCAAAAAGAGGTGATGCCAGCAACCATTCTGGCAGATGGCATTGTCCTGAAGCGTAGCTTTCCCATATGGCAACCTGAGGTAATGTACATGTTTCCCATTACTGTAGGTTGTCGGTGAAAAGGTTAACACTCGTATACACAATAGTGCCCCACTGACCTCTGTAACAGTTTTGAATAATACTCAAGCCAATAGATTATTTTTCTATCTTATTCTTGCTCTTAAACAACTACCTTTCGAGGTGGTGCATGCTCTGTTCCTGAGAGACTGAGGAATGCAGTGTACTGTGTAGGCTAGTTATTGACAAAAACAATGACAATATAAACCCATTTCTAGGGCCAGGCTGGGGATTCTCTTTCGTTTGTTTATCCTACCCCAAGCTGGATGTATTTCACAGGCCACACCTGCATGCCTCTAAGGCCGAAGCAGCTAAATGACAAAAAGACAACTTTATTATTTGGCATTGTGCTGCTAAACATATTTTCCAGAGACTACGTTATGTATGTAGCCTATGACAATATTTCTGGACAGAGGACACCGATATGTGTTCCAACGTTTGTGCCCACGGATCAGTCGGCTCAAGCCCACAACCCTCTCACTGCCTGGCGTATCGGTACGTGCCAGAAATATGTTTTAAGTGATCATCTAAAACAAATCACATTTTCTTGTTTACTCTGTATATGGTAGTGTGAAGAGGCCCTAAATGTCGTTTCCAGAGGCTCAGATAAAATACAGTCTCCATCTGTTTACTGGAGAAGCAGCAGCCTAGAGCAGCAGAAGCCCACTGAACTGTTTTGGGACATGGCCACACACATGGATGTCATTTGGAAAGATTTTTCTGGATATTTACCTGTGCAGTATCCAGCATTCAATGGTTTTGCATATGTGCACTCAAAGCCATTGCAGCAGAGATAGCATTAAATCATTACAATGCCGTACTTCAAAGACTTCCTAAAATGGCAAACAGCATACTTCGAACGGACAGACGATGTTGCCAAGATCTGATCATTAGTTCATTGATTGCGTTTAACATTCAGGAATACCATTGATATTGTACTGCACACAACATTTTAGAGAAAAAAAAGAATAGCAACCAAAACTGTACAGGGCTGGTTCTTACATATTGACATTGTTTCATCTTTGTCCTGCCTCAGTCTCCGGAGCTATGATGAACACAGCTAGACCAACGTTCGTACACCTCTGTCCAGGGATGTCACTATCGCAAACCACAATATGCAACACAATCCAACGCCCAAGCCTCTCTGTGTCTGGGCTCAGTCGCTTTGAAAGGGATTAAAGAGTGAAACGTGCACCAGTGGGTTGTCGGTAGGCTTGACAGACGATCCTGCACACACGCTGGTGAGGTTTTGATAGAGGTGGACTGACGCAGGCTGGCATCCTATCTCTTTGACCTGACTGTCCAGTTGGGGTTATTTGTGTGAACACAGTTCATAGTCCTATGTGACGGATGAGGACGGTCAGTTCCTTCTGATTGTATGACACATTCCACAGGACCTTGGTCTTTGTGTACATCATCCCCTGCGGCCATTTTGCTATCTGATGGATGAGTCTTAAATCGTCCGCAAAATGATTTCTGTCGGTTTTCTTCATATCTGAGCGCGCAGAGTGAATAGTGAATAAGCTTCCTTACATATGTGGCAAATTTGACATGTAGGACAGGAAAATATCCATCCCATAACTAAAGAGCTTGTTCAGACCCATAATCAATCTATCTATTTCTGGCACATAGACATTATTCTGGTCGTACACTATGTACGCTCTTGGGTTTACAGTCACAAATGTAAGGCTCTAGAGCCAAAAGGGTTGCCAATTGAGAGGTTCTAGTATCTGTATGTCTTAATAAAACATACCATAGTGCTATCCCAATTTCAATTTTCCCAGGTCACTTAGTCTGTCTCTGAGTTGACTGAGCTCGCTGTGAAGCCTTTGTGCTTCTTTCTGTATTTAGAATGGATGCACTGGAGCTTGGCTATGACGGTCCCGTGGAAATTCTTCAACGACGTCTGCTAGAGAATTCTGCCGGAAAGGATGAACATGTACCCACGGTCTTTAGAAGCGTAGTCGCTGAGCATGAGTGTGTGTGTGTGTGTGTGTGAGTCGCTACTACTCTCCTCTCATGACTCAGATATCTAAACCATTTAGACACCATGAAAGAACCCCACTGCCCCATGTTCAAAAGGCACAGTGATCTGAGGAGGAACCTTTTTGAGTCAGGTATGAGGCCTTGTGTTTGGCAAGACTTTGTCCTCTTGAAATTAACAGATATTCAAGGCTGGGAGAGTCCTGGAGGAAGGGAACTGTCAGAAAGGATCAATTTGAATGTAATCAAAAGCACAAAACCATTTCATCCTAAGGTACCGTATCAACTAGACAAAAGGGCATCGGAAATTACCCAAGCCTTCAGCTATTCAGCTATGAGCCATTTTCTTTGTCAATTCAGGAATCAATTATTTCAGAGGAAGCAATACACATTTTTTTTCATGGATTTTCAGAGTATTTCTATTGATTTTGAAGTTTTTGTTTGGACAATGGACAATCCTTTCACAGCTAAGAGTGATGTGCAGTGATGTACAGCACTAATTCAGTTGCTATACTGTCTTGGACAAAGGTGGTATGGATGATCTCTGGGTCCCTAACAATTAGGGCCAGAAATATATCCCTTTGCCTTGGCATTTCTAATATGTACCCAATTATTTGCTGAATAACTAAAATTTTGCATAAATCACCAAATTCAGCCCAGTTGAGCTAAATATCGACCAGCATACCTTGGAATTTGCCTAACTATCCTCATGGCTAGTTACAGTTAATAATTACCTATGATTGGTCTGTCCCTATTCATTATTCATAATAATGATCTAAGGTTTGTCTGTCCTTAATTACTATTAATGATAATTCGAGAGTGCTCCAGGAGTACCTATACTTGACCTTTTTAGTTTTAGGTATGTTGACTGAGAATTCATTCTTATTTACTACAACAAGCTGTGGAACAGTTAAAGAGGGAGAAGAGTGGATTAACGAGCCAAACGGAAATGACCATGACACGATCACTAGCAATTCAGTCAGTTTCAAAACAATTATTATCATCACTGGTGGTATGATGACAGCAGTAGCGGTGTTAATAGTAGTAATATCAGTTGAGTGGATGACAAAGCAGTAATTTGCCTCACACTTGACCCCACACGCCAACCTACCGCTAACCCACTTTAGAACAATGCACTCACTCTTAAACACACAGAAACCTGACAGGCCTCTTTTCCATTATGACTAAGAGAACCATGGCTAGGCCTTTGCTCTTGTTTATTTAGTCTTGGGTGTCTCTTGGATGGCTGCCTGTGTTTTCTCACCTCAGGCAGGTTTCAGTAGACCTGTTACGGAATATATTTTTATACACTAATAAAAGGTGGATATACTGTAGGCCTAAGCTATTTGCTGGGCTCTGATACAAAGTAGATCTAATGCTCCATGGAACTGATGCGTGTGTGAATGTGAGAATGTGTGTGTGCGTGTGTGAATGTGTGTGTGCGTGCGTGTGTGAATGTGTGTGTGCGTGGTGAGAGGGAGAGTGTTCGGGGGTTTTACTCACATCAATCATTCCAAGTCACTACCAGGTATTTACAGGTGCAAGCGTTGCCAGAGACGCTTCACACTCACACAGTGAAAACCGACGACGTTAATGAACCAAAAACGCTTTTGGGGAGGAGGGGCCTGAGCATTGGCCGCACCTCGATAAAAGCACAATCCTGCCACGGTTCTGAAGTCAAGCCCTGCGGGCTTGGCAGCCCAAGGAACTGAGAATCGGAGTGGACCAACAGCCTCGGGGGGGATTTTTTGGTTAAACGCACGCTACCATATCCTGGGTATGTTGAGGAAGACACCATCGCCATTGGATTTAAAGTGAGCAGATCAAGCCTGGTATAGCCTGTTTGTGGAGTCTCACTATGCTTACTGCAGGTCGTGTGGCTGTTTATTATTCAGAAAGTAATTAGCATTGCTAATTACGTTTTTACAAAGGATCGTAGAAATGCCACAAGCCTTTGGTACATGCAACATACGTCATCATGAGCCTCACATTATCGCCCCCGTATCTGCTTGATACCGTAGTGCTTAACTGAAAGCCGTGTTTTCGGCAAAATTCTGAAATGTTTTCAGTAATTGGTATTTTGACCAATCAGACAAGCTCCTTTACCCTACAGAAAGTGATACAGCTAGTGCCAGTTCCTCAACCGGATGAAACCATTTTAAACAACCCTTGTCTCATCTATTTCCTGCCTGGTTTACACCGTCTGTGGTTGTCTTTGTATAGACAACAGAGTCTCCGGGAACCATAAACATGTAAATGTATTGATGAACAATGTAGTCTTAGAAGGTCTAAGAGTCTGACACATCTCTTCTTTCTAGGTTCCAACCTAGAGCAGTGTTTCCTTAGTTGTTTGCTTTTATAGGTTCTAGGATATCCCTATATAAACAGTTGCTGTCGCAGGACAGGTTTTACGAAATGGATTAAATTGATTGAAATAAAATTAAAATAATATAAAAGCATATACAAAGTCGAATGCCCTTCGCATGCCATCCCGAAATGCTCAATCATGATACAAGGGGTATGCTTTTTATGTCTGTCCGTGTGTTTCTGGAGTGTGTGGGCGCAGAGGTGATAGGAACGGATACTGTGCAACTTTAGAAAACAGTGTTTTTTAAGCTTCTTCACACACTTGGCCGCTTAGGTGTAACATACGGTGAGAGCTTTGGGCTGAAACCTTGGCAAAATGTTACGCGTCTCAGAGGTAACAGGATTAATTCTGCCATTAGCCGGGTGACCGTTGCAATGTGTCGAGACTGCAGGCGCTCAGCGCATCGTCTTCGATCATGCCTGCATGCTAGAGCTTCGGGGCTTCATCTAACTAGCTCTGGACGACACCAAACTTTAAAAACAAAGCCCCAATTACAAAGTGCCAACAACTCATTAGTACCTGAAACCCAGCTGAACAATAAAATATATTTTTTTCTTTTGGCAAAACCGCCCTGAGACATTAGCAATCACATTCGAAGTGGTTTCACGACACAAGTAAATGATCTGCGTAATTCGACATTGAGAACAACCAACAGAAAAAAAGAACAAATGACCATGCTTAATAAAGCGCTAGTTGACGGACAATAGTGAGATCAACTAGGATAACCTGGTATAGTTGGAAATCTATCAATTTTTCTACACACAGATTTCACAATAAATTATTTGTTTATTTTCACAATAAAAAGATTTATTATAGCTTATAGTAGGTTACTAAATAATGCTTGTAGTGTCACTGATAGCAATGATGAAGATCCCTCCAAACCAATCACAGATAACATTAAGATATCAAGCTTTAAAAGAATGTTGTAAATTTTTCACAGCAAATTATAAAGAATTAAAAAAGAATCATTCTAAAGATGGATCTGCTCTTTTCAGCTAAAAAAGGAATTGTTTATATTTCATAACAAAAGTCAAACTGACAGCCTAACCAACCGTAGATATATAATCCCTAGATGGCAGGTCCCATTCTGGTCAGGACTGCAGGCATTGCTATGGCACCATGTCATCATCTCTATCAAAACACTTCTGTTTCAAACCCATCAATGAATACAAATTCTATATACTCTATATCCACGGTCACAACGCATCAGTCCGTTTAGGTTGCAAGCCGCTGACAAATATTCTATTTCCCTCTTCCTCTGGGCCCACTTCGCAACGGCTTCAGCAGCAGTAACACGAATCAGACCTGGTTGCAATGAGTTGTTCCTCTGGAAGGAGATCAATATCTGCTACTTAATGGTATAAAATAGGTATCCTTCTCACAATGCCTTTTAACTGCACACTGTCCTGCCTGCCATCCTCTCCATGCAATAGAATTATTAAGAAATTGTCAAACACTGGAAACAGTTAATGAAAGCACTGGCACAAATATGGCTTCAAATTAACACTCTTTAGCTATGCAAGCCAACGCTTGTTTAACATTTAGAAAAAAACATGATGGAACCTTCCCTTAACACCAGGGAATGTTTTTAGGGGAATCAAAGGTCAATGCCAGGGGAAATGAACGTGAGCAGGGTCGAATAACAGCGAGGACTGATTGCCTCGTAGCGCAACAACAGCCCAAAAGCACACTCACATGTTTTACATAAAATAATTAAACACATGAAGCCTTTTTTATTCATAGCCCAAAGGTGGTTCAAATCTTCACATTGTTCATGTCTGTCAATCATCCAAATCACTGTATATTGTTGGTGTATCAAGGAGCCCTGGCGGACTGAATACGTATCTTCTTTCTAGAACTGCCATATGTTGCTTGCTTGACTTTCTTTTTTCTGTGAAGAAAGCTATTCATTTCAAGACCATTTAACTGTCTCTCATTCTTCCCCTTAGTCTTATGAACTTTCGTTGTTTTTTTATTTTACTGTAAGGTCCACTGCAGCTGTTCTCTTTTCAACAAACAAATTACTAAGGAACATTCAAGTAAGAAAAAACACTCACAATACTGTTTTGATTGCTCGTATTGGGTCCGATGTCCAACGTCAAATTCTACTCCACACTGCATCCAGAATGGCAGCTAATGTAGATCTGGTTTGAAGTTCATTACTAAAACTTGAAAAGCCAACATTATATTTAGAAAAGCTGAATTGTCATAGTTTTTGTGTAACCAAACTGATTTGAAATGCAGAGTAAAGTTAATGAGATAGATAATATTGAGTATCCACTGGATTTTTACCACCTTACATTAGCATTGCTAGGCATTCTTGACTGACTATGCAAACTAATAGCAACATTTGAAAATACAGCTCTGGAAAAAAGATTATACCACTGCACCATTTTCTTTCCTTTCCAAAAATGTTGACAATACATTTTTAAGTGGTCTCTTAATTTTAACACTTCCTCACTCAAAACCTTCCTGTTTGACTTTTTTCCAGAGCAATATGAAAATGGCCACGTTGTTTTCTCCAAAATATTTGGCTACTTCAAACTTGTTGTCATATTTAAAGAAATTAACCCCGTTCATCTGGTCAATATGGCTGCACCTTCGGTCGAATGTAAGTGACCATGGCAACAGCAGACCAGGTGCAAACTATGAACTGGAAGACAGACTTGGGAAATCTTTTTCTTATTCACCTCTAACATATTTTCTGCCTTGGGGAATCTCCATTTGCCAGTAAGCTGTTAACATTCACTTACATGCGTTGACCTCTGGCTCTCCATCTTACTGTGTGACCCCAGTAAGCACAGAAACAGGACATTTGATGCCTGTCTACGAGTGAACAAGGATGTCACTCTCGGAGCGATTGTGTTTCATTATACTGGAAATGGAGGGCCGTCTCGTCTGGCGCCTCACAATCAATAGGCCCTCTAAAGTTTGTTCACATTCATGCCTGGCTGCTCAAATGACACTTTATAAACCCACGCTCTGGGATTTTAGGATTGGGATTTTAGGATTGGGATTTTAGGACTGGGATCTGTTCATATATTTTCTGTACAACAGACAAAATACAGCTACTTAAATTTTGACGAATATGTATAAAATGTGTAACATGAATCCAGCACTAGCATGTTAATGCAAGAGGTGATTTTTAAGATGTTACTGTTAACTGACAAACATTCTACAGACACCGACTTGAATCTCTCATAAATGGTCCTGGGATACTGTTGAGGATTAATTTATTTCCATATCCTGATTTATCCTTTATTCTGCTAATTCAATGTAATAAATGGACTGTTTAGACTAGGCCTATATTTTGCTTTAGACTGTTCATGGTTGCCACGTATAGAAGGAGACTTAGGTCAGCATGCCCTGTTATTTGATTTTGTTATGGCCTGGACTGAAGGAGCCAGGCCTAAAACCTATCTTATCTATGGTCCTGTACAGATGGCTCCAAGGTGAA
>JACXGJ010012766.1:0-17405 GCA_016801105.1 Esox niger
ATGATCCAACACTCAACATGTCCTAAAGTATGGGGCCCTTGTCCTGCAGTGTACAGGGCTAGGGGCCTGGCTAAATGATATGTAACCAGTCTGTGTGTTCTTAAGCACCTGAACCAGTTTCTGATGCCCTCTATGGGTGGGCTGTGGAAGAGAATATTGGCACTAACAGTCATTTCCTAACAGGTGTCGGTGGTGGTAATTACAGATGGACGGTTTGACCCACGGGACGATGACACTCTGCTGACATACCTCTGCAATGACACCTCTGTGGACGTGAGCGCTATCGGGGTCGGAGACATGTTCAACCGGGAAGAACTGCATGAGAGTCTGGACTCCATTGCCTGTCAGAGGCGTGACCGCGTGGCACCGATGACCCGCTTTGCTGACCTGGTGGCTGAGAACTTCATGGACAGAATGGAGAAGGTTCTCTGCCCTGGTGAGTCCATAGTTGGAGTATCAGTGACTGGTAAAACAGAAGGCATCTTTGGATGTGACCAACATTTGATACCCTGGTTCTAACCTAACCAAAATGACTGCTGTCTATCCAGGAACCCTGACCATTTTAATTGCCTAACTCATGTTGGTTCTTTCAGGCTCAGTAGGGAAAAAAAATGACTAAATATTTTTTTGGGTGTTTTCCTCCGTCACTACGGCCTGTCCAAAGCTGCCCTTCACCCCAGACAACACAGCTTTCAAACACTCACTCCACGACGCCTGAACACCCATCAACACAGCTTTCAAACACAACCTTACCTCCCATTTCTTTTCTAGAGCCGATAACAGTTTGTCCTGACCTACCTTGCGCATCAGGTAAGCTTTTCATTGCTCTATTGTCATTTGCACAATTGCTTTCTTTTGTACTTCCTTTGTTATACTGTCCAACAATATACACATTGGTAAATTCACGTTCACTTACATGAGGTTTGAAAAAAAACGTCAAACTACGGTTCCGTTGACTTTGATCAGAGCCCGAGGTGATGCAGTGTGTCAACCGGCCTGTCGATCTGGTGCTCCTCATGGACGGCTCGGAGCGCCTTGGCATCGATAACTTCAATCAAATACGCAGCTTTGTGGAGAAAGTGGCGAACCGCCTGACAATGGCTCGCAGCAAGAACGATAACCAGGGAGTCCGTATGGCACTGCTGCAGTATGGAGGACAGAGGGATCATCACCTGGCCTTCCACCTGACCCATGACCTGCCATCCATCTTGGAGGGACTGGACAGCATGGTCTACCAGGACATGCCTTCTTCCATTGTGGCGCCGGCCATCATTCACGCTCTGGACAGCGTCAGCAACAGCAGCCAGATAAGGCGTGTCGCCGAGCTCAACTTCGTCTTCATCACCGACGGGGTCACTGGGAAACACGAGCTGCAGGAGGCAATCGACAAAATGCGGAAAAACCAGGTGGTGTCCACAGTGCTCACCATGGGGAAGGATGTGGAACAAAAGGTAGTGGAGCAGCTGGCCTTAAAGGACAAGTACTCCATCTTTAAAGGACAGGACTACCATGAGCTTAACAAGCACAATTTCCTGGATCGCTTCATTCAGTGGATCTGCTAAAGGGATCACATCTGAACCGTCAGGTTTGAGCAAATGTTGAGCTAACTTGGGGAGTTAAGGATGAATCATTCTGGTAATGTAATGTTGGGAGTTAGTGGGTTAGGACGCGTATGGGTTAGGACGCGTATGGGTTAGGACGCGTATGGGTTAGGACGCGTATGGGTTAGGACGCGTATGGGTTAGGACGCGTATGGGTTAGGATGTGTATGGGTTAGGATGTGTATGGGTTAGGACAAGGATGGGTTAGGATGTGTATGGGTTAGGACGTGTATGGGTTAGGATGTGTATGGGTTAGGATGTGTATGGGTTAGGATGTGTATGGGGTAGGACAAGGATGGGTTAGGATGTGTATGGGTTAGGACGTGTATGGGTTAGGACGTGTATGGGTTAGGATGTGTATGGGTTAGGATGTGTATGGGTTAGGATGTGTATGGGTTAGGATGTGGGTATGCGTAAACATGACATTCATCTTTTTAAGTTCATCAATGTTTTTGTATAATAACCATTGACTGAAACCTAAAGCAGGAAAGAATACTCTTCAAAATAATTCATGGTGCTATTTGTATTTGTGTCACTGAACAATGTATTCATTGGGTGCAAATATGATACGTTTAATAAGAATTGAATAAAGAAATGTAAGTCCTGTTCAGCGAGTATACACACTGTCCTCCACTACAAATAGACCGATAAAGAAGCAGAATATCATAGTGGGTCTGTTATCAGGCAAAAGAGACAGAAACCATCACCCTACAGGCGTAAAATAATACAGTATTTAAAATATACCCATAAAGGTTAACACTAACATACGTATACATGTGTGTATAACATACGTATACATACTAAACCAATATCAACAAATCACTGGAACACCACTAGTCAATACTGAGCACAGAGTGAGGTCTTCGATACTGTTAGGTGATGTAGATCTTCGGTCAAGGTTCAGAACATTGAATGGGTCCTCTTCATCACATCATGTCAAGCTGTACACAGAGGGATGAAAAAACTATTAGAGATACCAGCAAGGCATCTGCTGGTTCTGGCTTGAGGCACATACAACCCACAGAAACACTTACCAAGTCATCCACGTCTCCAGTATTGTCCACCACTGGGGCAGACGTCATCTCTTTTACCCCCTCTGCAGTAAGGAACTGAGGAAAGAGTCAGGCTTTAGTCTGGACTTAACCTCTGCAGTAAGGAACTGAGGAAAGAGTCAGGCTTTAGTCTGGACTTAACCTCTGCAGTAAGGAACTGACGAAAGAGTCAGGCTTAAGTCTGGACTTAACCTCTGCAGTAAGGAACTGAGGAAAAGAGTCAGGCTTTAGTCTGGACTTAACCTCTGCGGTAAGGAACTAAGGAAAGAGTCAGGCTTTAGTCTGGACTTAACCTCTGCGGTAAGGAACTGAGGAGAGAGTCAGGCTTAAGTCTGGACTTAACCTCTGCAGTAAGGAACTGAGGAAAGAGTCAGGCTTTAGTCTGGACTTAACCTCTGCGGTAAGGAACTGAGGAGAGAGTCAGGCTTAAGTCTGGACTTAACCTCTGCAGTAAGGAACTGAGGACAGAAATGGACCACTGGCAGGTGACAGAGGGGAGTTAGTAAAGAGATCTACTGTACCTCTGTGGCATCATGTTTGGAAACATTGCTTCCGTCAACCTCATCCGTGCTGATCAGAGTCAACGACTCTGTAATCACATATCCACACATTAATAACCAGTCATAGAATAACTATAACCAGTCAGAATAATAATAACCAGTCCTAGAATAATAATAACCAGTCCTAGAATAATAATAACCAGTCATAGAATAACAATAACCAGTCATAGAATAACAATAACCAGTCATAGAATAATAATAACCAGTCATAGAATAATAATAACCAGTCATAGAATAACAATAACCTGTCATAGAATAACAATAACCAGTCATAGAATAACAATAACCTGGCAAAATAATAATAACTATTCCTAGAATAATAACAATCAGCCCTAGAATTATATTAAGCGGGTTAAAGAAAAAAGTTATAAAAAAATAATAAATAATCTAAATGTTCTGATTGGTCCCACAAACGGTTCTGTTGGATTGGTCACAGAATTCAATGTGTTGTGCCAGAACCAGAATAAAGCAACAAATTGAAATGTCATAATTGACTTGCAGACTGAATATAGATTATCAAAACTCTGATGCATTTGTTTTTTACAACACAACCATTTGGATGTCACCTAAAGGACCTCCATGATCAAACAGCTATTCTACCTTGGACTAGAAGATCCCATAACTCCTGAAGGCCTCGAACTGGGACGCTGTCCTTCAGAGAGCGGAGGTAGCTGTTGTAGTGATCAGCATTACCAATCTTGGTAGCAAAAGACAAGCAGCATTTCAGCACAACAGCCATTATCAAAGCAGTTGACAAACTTTAAAAATGGTAAACAAGGTTTATAGCTGTTGTTGTCTTCATCTGAACAGACTGGTCTCTGAAGAGCTGGCTACAATGAGTTAGAGTTATGTTGTTTGAGTGGTTATCAGTGTTGGTATTTTTGTTGTTAGAGATTTTATTATTATTAATGTTAGTATTATTGGTGTTGTTGTCCACTGAACAGACTGCTGATGTTGTTGTTATTAGTGTTATAAGTGTTGTTGTTAGTGTTGTTGTGTTGCTAGTGTTTTCACCTGGACCGACAGCTCTCTGAAGGACTGGCTACTGTGTGTTGTTATTAGTGTTGTTGTGTTGCTAGTGTTATCACCTGGACAGACTGCTCTCTGAAGGACTGGCTAATGTGTGTTGTTGTTTTTAGTGTTGTTGTTAGTGTTGTTGTGTTGCTAGTGTTGTCACATGGACAGACTGCTCTCTGAAGGACTGGCTAATGTGTGTTGTTGTTAGTGTTGTTCCTGTTGTTGTGTTGCTAGTGTTATCACCTGGACAGACTGCTCTCTGAAGGACTGGCTACTGTGTGTTGTTGTTATTAGTGTTGTTGTTAGTGTTGTTGTTGTGTTGCTAGTATTGTCACCTGGACAGACTGCTCTCTGAAGGACTGGATGCAGCTGATACACTTCATGTAGTAATGTGTGTTCTTGTTGACCAGCAACTGCTCTATCCTGCCAGTCAGCTGTTGACACACTGGTTCAGACAGACAGGATGGGGTCATTATGGGGTCATGAAGAGATCAAGAAGACATGGGTTCGTGAAGGGGTCAAGAGGACATTGGTGAAGACAGTTGAAACACTAGCCTGGCCCCAGGTCTATTTATGCTGTCTTGCCAATGACAATAAGAGGTGTCAAGACTGTACAAACAGATCTGGGACCAGGCTAGGAAAACACTGTGGGCTGTCAGACTAGAACCAGCCAATCTCACCCTCTCCAAAAGGAAGAATCTTCTGACGAATCAGGGAGCAGAAGTCTCGTGCTGGATCCACACTACCAACCTGGTAGGAGCACAAACACACAGAATAGAATATGTTGAAAACATCATAGATTACATGCATACAGATTATATGGTACTGATCATGACAGCGTGGTTCTGGATAAACTTTTCAGGATAATATATATGCACCAGATGACACGACACATAATTCCCTTTACAGTGAACTATCAGACCTTTATAGTGAACTACTTGACCTTTATAGTGAACTACTTGACCTTTACAGTGAACTACTTGACCTTTACAGTGAACTACTTGGAAGTGAAACGCATGGTGCCGGGTCAGAATTTCTGCACCATGTAAAGAAAAGCATTGAAATTGGGAGACAATTCCAGATCGTAAAATGTTTATTGAGTAGGTGCTTTATTGGCCTTAATGGGCAGTTTATTGGCATGAATGGGCATTAGGGCAACCAAAAATACACAGTATAAAAGAAACGAAATATCTTAAAAATAAGAGATTTACAGGGCTGTGGTCAGGGTTTTATAGACATGCCAGGAAATATTCAGCTGCGTTTCACTCACATAGGTGAGTACAAATGTACGGGCATGAACCTAGAGAATGGGCATGACAATGAAGAATTTGCTAATGAATGAGTGGTGATATCAACTACGAAAATGATCTTCAGCATGTTGCTTGACGTGTCTGAGGTGCTTTTAACCGTATGCTGGTATGAGCTACCCGGCACACCAAAGTGCCATCCAGAATGTTCTCCTACATGCTTGACGTGTCTGAGGTACGTTTAATCGTAGGCTGGTATGAGCTACCCAGCACACCAAAGTGCCACCCAGAATGTGCTACATGCAGTAATGATGCCGGATACACCACAAACTTAAACAGAGATAGAACATAATTCGGACCCATTTCTCATTTCCAGATTTTACATTGAACGACAATTGCACAGAATTTTTTTCCAGACATAAATTTTTTGGGTTGTTGATGAGATTAAAATGTTGAAAGGAACTGCAAATTCATGTTCACTCTGGGTATTTGTAAGACAATAGAATGTAGGAGATAAAAATCCTATACATTTCAACATGAAACAGAATTTCTGAGAGAAATAAGACTATAGGCCACTTTTTAGAGTAGGGTGAGTATTAACCCTTAATTGACCAGGTGTAATGACCGAAAAAGTGGGGCAGAACATTCTCTTGTACACTTAGGAACCAGGGAAACGTTGTATGGGAGAAAGGTGTATAATATTTACACAACATGTTATACATTTGGGACTAATATGTATAGTTAATTTTTCGAATTATGGAATTTGTGTTGAGCAGCGACATGACTCCTATGATCTAACCCAGGGTTGGGCAACCTAATAAAAACCATTATGATTTCATGATCTAACCCAGGGTTGGGCCAACTAAATAAATCCATTCTGATTTTATGATCTAACCCAGGGTTGGGCCACCTAATTCAATCCATTCTGATTTTATGATCTAACCCAGGGTTGGGCCACCTAATTCAATCCATTCTGATTTTATGATCTAACCCAGGGTTGGGCCACCTAATTCAATCCATTCTGATTTCATGATCCAACCCAGGGTTGGGCCACCTAATTCAATCCATTCTGATTTTATGATCTAACCCAGGGTTGGGCCACCTAATTCAATCCATTCTGATTTCATGATCCAACCCAGGGTTGGGCCACCTGGATGGTGATGGGGGCCACAGCATTTTTGTATTGGTCATAAGGGGCCACAGATTCGCTTGGTATAACGTCAGGGGGCCACAGTCATCCGGGGACCGCAGATTAATTTATTAACAAATACATTAAACGTAACTAGGTCTGATGCTAGTTCACAGATATCTGGGTAATTTTTAAATATTGGACAACGTGCCGTTTTCCCGCTCTGCTCATCTCTCCCGGGATTCAGCATGTTCACTGCATGTAATTAAACACATGAACCTTTTTTTAATCTATACTTTTGCTGTTCTCAAAATGAATCTGAAGGCCCCAAAAAGAGTGGCTGTGGTCGCATGCAGCCAGCAGGCCACCAGTTTCCCATGCCTGATCTAACCCAATAAAAAATGTGGACAAGATTGGGGACTAGTAGATGAAAGAAATCTACTAGCCAAGCATATTTTTGCTCTGCCAAAATAATAATTTTCCTTTTTACGTTACATAATTTTCCTTTTTGCGTTACACTAAGATGTTTCGTAATGAGTCATTTCCTCAGAGGCATCATCATCCTTCACCGCCTGTGTGGTTGACAGCCTTCTGAAAGTTAATCGCCAGACGGAAAATCTAGCAGCATTTGGTGCTTGGCAGGTGTTCATTTTGGACCCTGCTCTCACCTGTGTGACGCTTCCCTCAGTGATGTCAGCCAGGTTAAAGTCTTTGTCCTCATCCACCTTGGCCTTCTTAACATCTGGCTCTTCAATGCTGCCGTGGAAGACAATAAATAGTCCACTAACTATTACCACTCAACATTGGAACAGAACTGTATCAATGATTGTTACATATCTGCAGAACAGTTTAGTCTCTCAACAAGAAACCAGGCTAGCCTAGATCAGCCGGCCCGTAATAGAATGGGTTGGTCCTGGCAGCCCTCCCAAGATTCAAACCCAGATCAAACCCAGGTCACCCAAAGGGTAGTGTTATTAACCACTACACCACAGAGCTGAACATTCAAAAATAAAGCTAAATAAGCCTGGTTTGGCAATCCCCATAGTAAACAGTTCCATTTTAGGCTTCCCGTAGCTACTGAAGGTTGAGGTTTTTGTCTATTCTGATCAAATCCTCTTTTGCCCCTGGCCGTTTTAACAGTGAATCACATCGACACAGTACCTATCAATTCGGTGATGATAACAGACTTTTGTGTCAAGAGAAAGACAAGAGAATCGTGTAGCCAGTGACATGTTTGTCTATCCTGAACAAATCCTAAAAATAGTTTGTTCTAGGCTTCCAATAACCTTGCTCCATCAGGTTACAGTGACGTGTTTGTCTGTCCTGAGATCCCGTTGCAACCTCTGGCAGAATGTGTTTTGACTGTTTCAGGACACGAATATGGGACCTGTTGTTCTGATGCCCGCGTCTCTAACCACTACGCTATTTAACAAGGGGCAATCAATCAGTCAGTCAGTCAGTCGGTCAGTCAGTAAGAGACAAATGCTCTTCCATGTTACCAAACCACTGTTCTGTAGACCTACCCTTTTCCAAACAGCTCCTTGCTGGTCTTTAGTTCTTTCTTCTTGACCACCTCCTTCAGAGGGAACAACTTCTTCATATTCTCCAGAGGGGCACGACAGCGGGCAGCCACTGCTTGGGGCCGTTGGAGAGCGGTAATCAGCCAGGGTTCCACAGGAGGGAGTGGGACCAAGGGGTTTAATGCCCGATGGTGCAGACACTGGGGAAAGGGGGGGTAAGAACAGCTATTCATCCAAAGAGCCCACGATGTAACTACACTGTAGCCCATCTAAAATAGTGATGTGGTTTTACCTGGAATAACCTCTGGTACTGGGGTTTGTGATGTGGTCCTACTTGGAATAATATCTGGAACTGGGGGTTGGGGATGTAGTCCTACCTGGAATAACCTCTGGTACTGGGGGTTGGGGATGTAGTCCTACCTGGAATAACCTCTGGTACTGGGGGTTTGTGATGTGGTCCTACTTGGAATAATATCTGGAACTGGGGGTTGGGGATGTAGTCCTACCTGGAATAACCTCTGGTACTGGGGGTTGGGGATGTAGTCCTACCTGGAATAACCTCTGGAACTGGGGGTTGGGGGTGTAGTCCTACCTGGAATAACCTCTGGAACTGGGGGTTGGGGATGTGGTTGACCTTGAAGAGGTCATTCTTCTCTCCATCCTCATTCTCCACCACCAGCATCATGGAGTCAATCAGAGAGTCCACCATTGATAGCTGGTTCTCTGCAACCACAACCACACCATCTCTGACACCAACTTCAACCACACCATCTCTGAACCCAACCACACCATCTCTGAACCCAACCACACCATCTCTGAACCCAACCACACCATCTCTGGTTTTCATTTGGTTTCATGTTAGATGCTCCAACCACTCCAATACCAACCAAGACTCAGGGCCGCCCACGAGTTAAATGCAATGAAACACCACGAGTCTCATAACATATAACCTCCAGTTGTTTTTACCGGAATAAACTTTGAATAGCCTTTATATTTTACATTTACTCAAGGGGCATAAGCCTACAACACAACAACAGCAGTATATTATTTTCTGTATTCAGTTTGTTATGTTAAATGAATAAATACAGTGGAAAACACTACGGTATAACTATGTTATGTTAAATGAATAAATACAGTTGAAAACACTACGGTATAACTATGTTATGTTAAATGAATAAATACAGCTGAAAACACTACGGTATAACTATGTTACGTTAAATGAATAAATCATCGATTTGAGCGCTACCTGAAGGAGTATATTTCTTGTTGTTCTCCAGAGAGGGGAATGTGTACTGTCTGAGATCTTCCATGAAGGGCAGCTGAACGTACATCAGACACTATGGACACAGAAAGTAAACTATTCTACAGGGCCCTTTATATATGTTTCAGTCCAAGCTGATAAACAAACACAGCATTTACAGCCATTTTGCACATATTAACCAAGGATGTAAAAAACTCCAGAGGCCACATCAGACACAATGGAAACATTACACTGTTGGTAAATAAGCCATGTTGGAAACAGCAGCCTATTTCCAATATCGAGCTCTACTTGTGACCAGAGGCCAAGCAACATCTCCCTAATAAAGTAGACTACTTTGACCAGTAGTGCCCTACTGTAGGTATGGGACAGAACAGTGTGTTTAAGACTCACCTCATACTTCT
Organism: Esox niger; assembly: GCA_016801105.1. Taxonomy (NCBI): domain Eukaryota; kingdom Metazoa; phylum Chordata; class Actinopteri; order Esociformes; family Esocidae; genus Esox; species Esox niger. Next base: position 9,789 of record JACXGJ010012766.1, read on the forward strand.
CCTTGATACAGGGGAAAGCAGCTCCAACTTGAGGATTTCCATTGCGAGCATAAACATACCGGACCACTGCCACCATCTGCAGCTCATCCAGAGCCCGGATCAGAGCTGACAAGGCCACACCTGCATGCTGCTCACAGAACCACACACACATACAGAGAACCACACACACACATAGAGAGAACCACACACATACAGAGAACCACACACACATACAGAGAACCACACACACATACAGAGAACCACACACACATACAGAGAACCACACACACATACAGAGAACCACACACACATACAGAGAACCACAAACACATACAGAGAACCACACACACATACAGAGAACCACACACACATACAGAGAACCACACACACATACAGAGAACCACACACAAACCCAACCAAGATGATTGAGGCAGGAATATAATCATGATTATGACTATAACATGTTAGACATTAATATTCTCACCTCGTCATCTTTAGGGGCAAACACCTTGAGGATCTGATTGCCCATAAAGTGGTGCCTGTCGATCTGGAACCAAAACACAGCAAAGTCAAGAGTTAGTCATCCCTAAATGATTTATAGATGCTAAAGTTCAATGCTTCAATTAAATGCACTGGGGATGTGTCCCGTTGGTAACACTGCTGACTCATGGGGATGTGTACCGTTGGTAACACTGCTGACTCATGGGGATGTGTACCTTTGGTAACACTGCTGACTCATGGGGATGTGTACCGTTGGTAACACTGCTGACTCATGGGGATGTGTACCGTTGGTAACACTGCTGACTCATGGGGATGTGTACCGTTGGTAACACTGCTGACTCATGGGGATGTGTCCCGTTGGTAACACTGCTGACTCATGGGGATGTGTACCGTTGGTAACACTGCTGACTCATGGGGATGTGTACCGTTGGTAACACTGCTGACTGATGGAGATGTGTACCGTTGGTAACACTGCTGACTCATGGGGATGAGTACCGTTGGTAACACTGCTGACTCATGGGGATGAGTACCGTTGGTAACACTGCTGACTCATGGGGATCTGTTCTGTTTGTCAGTGAAAAGCAGGTTGTATTACCAGACTCTGTTTGGCAAAGCCTAGAACTGCAAAACTCTTCCCGTCTGTCTTGTATTTCATCTGTTCCTGGTCCACCTTGGAGAAGGGGACAATGTCACTGCCATAACGAAACCCTGCAGAACAGAGAGAAGGGCAGTGTTTACCTAGTATGGCAATCAGAGCGGCACTCCACTGCTGCTACGCTGTGAAACACCAAAAGAGTAAAACAGGTTATGTTTCTTGAAGCTTTACCAAGCTGGGCACAGTTTACCATCACAAGCACTCTATCATTGCACAAATATCAGAGCAGAACCAGAACATCCTTCACTCATCCTTTGGAGTATCATGCTAGTGAGTGAAATAATCAGACAAAAGTAACTGGCTGTGTTTTTGCACACGCTCGTATGAGTGGAACGTCAGTAAGTGGCAGTCACATGATATAATGCAGGCAGCCGTTGCCTGAGAGGCAACAAAAGGTATGAAGCTAGCTAGCAAGCTAACTGTCAAAACTCGCTAGCTACAGTAGATTAGCGTCATGCAGGCTACATTAGACATTCACCAACAACGACTACGACTTCAGTTTTGCATTTTGCCTTGAAAGTGCAACGCTCCATGTATGATTTCAATTAATTGTGTTTTTACAGATTTGCATAGTGTGTATTAAGGACATATTCAATAACTACTTGGGAAATATATTTAAAAAAAGGCTATTTTTATTATATTTTACATAAGGTAAATAATATTAGGAGGAGGAATGGTTTGGGTTGAAGTATATTAAAGTGGCAAACATGTCCAAAAAAAAAAGAATATTTTCATGAAATTATTGTTGTTAATGTGCTGCTGTTCATTCGTATGGAAAGGGATTTATAATAAATCTGAACACTACACTCTCCGTGTAATACAGCTACGTTCCAAAAAAGTAAAAAAAGGAAGGTTTTGAGTGAGGAACAGAAGGGTTAAAATAAAGAGACCACTGCAAATTGAACCTTCTGTTCCTAGGAATGTGGGAATGTGACATTTGTAGCCGATTTCCTGGACATTTCTGTGCGTAGTGGCTCTTACTGACTACCACAAAAAAGAAATAGGCAATATTTGTCAGGTAGAAAAATATAATAAACAATAACGCCATGCTCAGTATGTTTATAATACGGCGTTTGAACTTGAGTAATAAAACTAAAATCTTCCTCAAACTCCTGCGACTCCTGCTGCACTTACACCCATGACAGTATAACGGTAAACCAGCGTGTTCATTATTTAGTTGAATAAGTACAGTGGGGCAAAGAAGTATTTAGTCAGCCACCAATTGTGCAAGTTCTCCCACTTAAAAAGATGAGAGGCCTAATTTTCATCATAGGCACACTTCAACTATGAGAGACAAAATGAGAAAAAAAAATCCAGAAAATGACATTCTAGGATTTCTAATGAATATATTGGTAAATTATGGTGGAAATAACTATTTGGTCAATAACAAAAGTTAATCTCAATACTTTGTTATATACCCTTTGTTGGCAATGACAGAGGTCAAATGTTTTCTGTAAGTCTTCACAAGGTTTTCACACACTGTTGCTGGTATTTTGGCCCATTCCTCCATGCAGATCTCCACTAGAGCAGTGATGTTTTGGGGCTGTCGCTGGGCAACACAGACTCAACTCCCTCCAAAGATTTTCTATGGGGTGGAGATCTGGTGACTGGCTAGGCCACTCCAGGACCTTGAAATGCTTCTTACGAAGCCACTCCTTCGTTCCCGAGCGGGGTGATTGGGATCATTGTCATGCTGAAAGAACCAGCCACGTTTCATCTTCAATGCCCTTGCTGATGGAAGGAGGTTTTCACTCAGAATCCCACGATACATGGCCCCATTCATTCTTTCCTTTACACGAATCAGTCGTCCTGGTCCCTTTGCAGAAAAACAACCCCAAAGCATGATGTTTCCACCACCATGCTTCACAGTAGGTATTGTGTTCATTGGATGGAACTCAGCATTCTTTCTTCTCCAAACACATCAAGTTAAGTTTTTACCAAAAAGTTCTATTTTGGTTTCATCTGACCATATTACATTCTCCCAATCCTCTTCTGGATCATCCAAATGCTCTCTAGCAAACCCCAGACGGGCCTGGACATGTACTGGCTTAAGCAGGGGGACACGTCTGGCACTGCAGGCTTTGAGTCCCTGGCAGCGTAGTGTGTTACTGATGGTAGCCTTTGTTACTTTGGTCCCAGCTCTCTGCAGGTAAATCACTAGGTCCCCCCGTGTGGTTCTCTGATTTTTGCTCACCGTTCTTCTGATCATTTTGACCCCACGGGGTGAGATCTTGCGTGGAGCCTTGGATCAAGGGAGATTATCAGTGGTCTTGTATGTCTTCCATTTTCTTATAATTGCTCCCACGGTTGATTTCTTCACACAAAGCTGCTTACCTATTGCAGATTCAGTCTTCGCAGCCTGGTGCAGGTCTACAATTCTGTTTCTGGTGTCCTTTGACAGCTCTTTGGTCTTGGCCATAGTGGAGTTTGGAGTGTGAGACTGTTTGAGGTTGTGGACAGGTGTCTTTTATACTGATAACAAGTTCAAACAGGTTCCGTTATTACAGGAAACGAGTGGAGGACAGAGGAGCCTCTTAAAGAAGAAGTTACAGGTCTGTGAGAGCCAGAAATATTGCTTGTTTGCAGGTGACCAAATACTTATTTTACTGAGGAATTTACCAATAAATTCATTAAAAATCCTACAATGTGATTCTCTGGATTTATTTTTCTCATTTTGTCTCTCATAGTTGAAGTGTACCTATGATGAAAATTACAGGCCTCTCTCATCTTTTTAAGTGGGAGAACTTGCACAATTGGTGGCTGACTAAATACTATTTTGCCCCACTGTATTTTGTCAAAACTATCTACCTTTACTAGAAGGATTTGGGAGATTTCGGAGGTAATTTTGCATTGATAGAGGTTCTGCAGGCTACGTCTCATTACTTCGTTTTCCTATTTAATCAATTGCATCGTATCACCTTCCGTCATTCCAGCTCTTCCCGTTTTGAGTCTTTGCTTCCCTGTACTGTTGCTTTATTTTTCTTTATTTAAACAAGAAAAACATAACGAGAAGCCTTAAGGAAATGCTACACATCGCTATTCGAACAGCACAACATGCCACGAACAGCACAACATGCCACGTTTTCACAGCACGTAACACGTCAATCTGCAAACCCCGCCCTATATCCTCAAACCCCGCCATAAGTACTAAAATCCCACCCTAAATCCTAACATCAAGGGCTTGGCACCAAAGGAGAGCCGGGCCACAGCCTAGTGGCGCTGGCCCGTATCAATGGAAACAGAACAGTCTGGACACCAGTGTAGGAAACCAGTGGAAACGAGGAATTAGTAACTATTTGGTTATATTGAGTCTGGGATGCAATTTTTTTAACTGTTTAAGAGATGGCTAATTGAGTGCAGGAATTACGTTGCTATTAGGAAATGTTAAGGCAGTATTGTGAAATTTAACAGGGAGAAAACTACAGAAGGACATAAACAGGCAAAAATACAGGAAAGTGTATAAAAGCCTTCAATTTCACCAGTGACCCTGTCAACAGTAGTGTGTTTCTGGTGAATAAGGCCCATTTGGGTCTCCACAGCTGTGGGTCTCCAAATGACTGTCAGTCTTCTGTCACTTACCTTGGATGATGTCCTCCTTAGGGACCTCAGTCTCCTCGTCATCATCCACACAGCATACTACGTCCCTCTTAACATCCTCCTTCTGATGCGTCTGGGCATCTACTACTGACCACGACTTCCTGGGCCTCTCCTCACACACCTGGATGGATCACAGGTCAATGAAAGGTCAGACACAGTCAGTAGGTTCCCAATGGGTCAGTGTCTGTTCACCTAACAAGCCTGCCAGCCTGTACAGCCAGCCTGGGTGCCAGCCTGTACAGCCAGCCTGTACAGCCAGTCTGGGTGCCAGCCTGTACAGCCAGTCTGGGTGCCAGCCTGTACAGCCAGCCTGGGTGCCAGCCTGTACAGCCAGCCTGGGTGCCAGCCTGTACAGCCAGCCTGGGTGCCAGCCTGTACAGCCAGCCTGGGTGCCAGCCTGTACAGCCAGCCTGGGTGCCAGCCTGTACAGCCAGCCTGGGTGCCAGCCTGTACAGCCAGCCTGGGTGCCAGCCTGGGTGCCAGCCTGTACGGCCAGCCTGGGTGCCAGCCTGTACGGCCAGCCTGGGGGCCAGCCTGTACGGCCAGCCTGGGGGCCAGCCTGTACGGCCAGCCTGTACGGTCAGCCAGGGTCAGGGAGCTGCCTGTCTCATGGGCCTGGATCTCTACTCACAGCCTTGTAGCCAACGATCTTAATGGTCAGGGAGCTGCCGATGGTCAGGAGGCAGGGCCAAGCCATTGGCCTCTTCTCAACACGCTTGAACACAGACAGCTTCTCAATGGCATCACTACAGCAGAGGAGACACGGAGCAGAACAACACGTGGGTCTGGGACACAGTGACAGACGGAAGTGTAAAGTAGTGCACTACAGAATAGGGGGCCATTTGGACGCACAAATGTTCTAAAGACCGGCACAATATGAATCTAAATATTGCTCTGGGTAGAGAAAAAGATCCTATTTTAGATGCTCCATTGGGTTCCTACCTGAATGTGTAGACGTCATCCAGACCGTCCTCTTCGTCCAGGGACATCATGACCTGTTTAACCAGGTCCAGACCCTGCTGCTGCTCCCTGGACAGACCCTTTCCCCCATGGTGGGGGCCAGAGGCCCCTCCAGCTCCGCCCCCGGCCCCTCCATCTCCGCCCCCGGCCCCGCCCCCGGCCCCGCCCTCGGCCCCGGCTATGGGGAAGGGAAGGCTGTAGGGGACACGGTATGGGGGATTAGGTTTAGGCAGATCCAGATAGGCAGGGAACTGGACCCCATATAAAACTGCAGATGTATGACTGGCCAAATGGAGGAACAATGCTTGCAGGATATAGAACAGAATATAAAGACACAGCCATTGTAGATCATTCATAGTAGAACATACAGACCCGTCTATCTGTCAAGAACAGAGCATTACAGATAGTAGTAGAATATGGAGACACAAAAGAATAGACAATAAAAAATACGAATACACACAAGAACTGCAGGGTGATGCCAGCCCTCTTCAGGTTGCCTGTGATAATATCTAGCTGGTCAGGGCTGATGGGACTGTTCAGGTCAGTTAGCAGAGCGATGTTCAGACGATCATATTTCTTTCCACTGCAGATCAGTCAAAAGAAACATAAAATATATTACAAGCAGAACAATGAACACATGGCAAATCAACATGGCAGAAACAGATCCCGCAAAGGGGTTAATAATATGGTTATTAATATGTTTAATCATAATAACTAAAGGGGCTAATAATATGGTTATTACTAGTTTTAATATTATGATTATTAATATGGTTATTACTGTAGTTAATAATATGGTTATTAATATGAGAAATAATAGTTACTGATGGGGCGAAACATTTGGTTAATAATGGGGTTGTAATGTGGTTATTAATGGAGTTAATAATATGGTTATAAAATGGGGTTAATAATAGTTAAATCGGGTGAAGAATGTGGTTTATTATGGGGTTGATAATACGGCTATCAATGGGTTAATAATATCGTATGTAATGGGTTAATATCATGGCACTTAATTGGGATAATAATCCATCATTAATATGATTAATAATATGGTTATTAAAGGTGTTCATAATATGGTTATTAATGGGTTTGATTATGGGGTCTATAACTGGGTGGCTAGTGTGCAAGCATTTTCTATATTGTAGAATAGAAGGGTGATCCTAGTTACTGTTTCACTGTCTTATAGAATAACAGATACAGACCAGTGACAAATTAAAGAAACAAAGCAAAGTGTCGGGCCACACACTGACAAAACAGCTCCAGTGTGTCTTGTCCTGGGTCCTACGAGTCTCAGAAAAAACACTAGAGAGACAGACAACATTCTTCCAAAATATCTTTTCTCATTTGGTGTTTTGATGATGATGGTGGTGAGTGCTATCTAACACATTGGTCCTTCATCACCCAGAGGGCTTCAGTTGGGGTGAGATCAGGTCACTGGGAAGACCAAAGTACGTTCCACATCATTTCCATCCTCATCAAACCAATCAATGCCATCTGTGTCAACAATGAACCCTCTTTTAAAGGGACTTAGCTCCTTTCCTCTTGATCCAGAATCAAGGTCAACTGGGCCGGCTCAGCATTTTATACATGCTAGACAGAACCAAGGTCAACTGGGCCGGCTCAGCATTTTATACACGCTAGACAGAATCAAGGTCAACTGGGCCGGCTCAGCATTTTATACACGCTAGACAGAATCAAGGTCAACTGGGCCTGCTCAGCATTTTATACACGCTAGACAGAACCAAGGTCAACTGGGCCTGCTCAGCATTTTATACACGCTAGACAGAACCAAGGTCAACTGGGCCTGCTCAGCATTTTATACACGCTAGACAGAACCAAGGTCAACTGGGCCGGCTCAGCATTTTATACATGCTAGACAGAATCAAGGTCAACTGGGCCGGCTCAGCATTTTATACACGCTAGACAGA
>JACXGJ010012767.1:0-17358 GCA_016801105.1 Esox niger
TTATTCAGTATTCTCTGCATGTTTATGCATGAATATAGAAGAGTTATTCAGTATTCTCTGCATGTTTATGCATGAATATAGAAGAGTTATTCAGTATTCTCTGCATGTTTATGCATGAATATAGAAGAGTTATTCAGTATTCTCTGCATGTTTATGCATGAATATAGAAGAGTTATTCAGTATTCTCTGCATGTTTATGAAGTGGAGATCAGGCCTTGCATCAGAGACAAACTCGCAAAGCCTTTACACTTTCATTCGGCCATTTGCTCCCTCTTGCTCTTTCTACTTCAAGTCCTAAGCTCCCTCTCAATCCTCTCTCCTCCCTCTGAAACCTCTTTTGTCCCACCCACCTCCCACACACACACCATGTCAGCATGCAGCCGCAGAGCTGTCCACACAGCAGCGACTGAGCTATGTGAAATCAATGACGTTACAATTTGTTATACACAGACTGCATTTGCCACGCATTAGATACTGTATGAAATATCACATGCATCGACGGAAAAATACAACTCAAATTAATCTTTGCAGAAAAACTGAGTTACGGATCTATTTTATTCAATGTTCATCGTACTCCTGAGAGCCGAGCCTCCGTTTGTACCACAACAAAGTTCATTTATTCTAACCATGAATTACTCAGTACTTTTCATTTATTAAGCAGACTACAGTTGCTTAACTCTTCCCCCTGAAGATGAGACGATGCTAATGTAACTTGGGTGCTAGTGCAGTGGCCTGAGGTTGCAGGGTTTTGTTTCAGCCCAGTTCTGTTTTGAATGTTTAAACGAGACTTCAATGTGCTAACGCAAACCTAATTGTTGACCAAACCTTTATGCCTAAACTGTTCCTAGCTCACCTTACCGTCAAGCTAACTAGTGACGCTTAAACATTAGCTACTTAATGTGCTAACCATAACTTGAACCTAAACTTAACCCTTCATCAGGAGTCTTGATCTCAGCGGGGGGGGGGGTGCACTGGCAACGGTCTTTCTGGAGACTTTCCGGTAGCCCTGGATCACACATGCGCACATACATGCACATTTACTTAAACATGTATCTAAATGCGGACTACACAAGAAATCCTACAATGGAAACTTTCGTGGCCCTAACTTCTCAACAAAACCTAAACTTATCCATTACAGTCAAAGCATAAACCTAATTCTTAACCAAATCCCAATTGCACAAAACCTAAACAAATGTTTTGCTAAATGGAGACAGGATAAAAACTCAGGTCAGGATAAGTTGAAGACTTGCTGAAAAAGGAATTCTTCCTCCGACATGCAATGACAGATCCTGGATTCTCTCATTCTCTTCCATTCAATTGTAATGCAGCCTACTGGTCACCTACAACTTGCCCTTAACACACACACACAGACAGAGAGGAAGAGCGAGAGCGGAAAATGAAAACATACAATGCCTGGAAAGTGTGAATAAAAGTTTCTCAGTGGAAGAAAGTCAGGTGCCTCTCTTGCTTCATTTGCATTTATTAAATAATTAGATTCTCGGTGGGCACTATATCACACCAGTCAGTTCTGTGATGAAGGGGGGGCACAGTGGAATGTAGTGGCACAGTGCTTCCCCCTGCTGGTCAAGAATATCAACTGCACTTTAGATAACTTCATACCAAACACAGCTCATCAAAAAAAATCCCCACAGGACACTGGATGAATAATTCAGAAGTTCCCCATGGGGAGAGCAAACCCGGTGAACAGGCGGCAAAAGCATACGAAGCGAGATACCGGGCTGACACTACCGACCGTCTCTGATGACACGTCTGATCCCAATCTAGAGATTTGTTTCCAAATCTAAATCGTTATGGACTGTGCAGAAACAAGGAAAGCCCTGCCGACAATGCCTCCCCACCCAATTTCTGTTGTTAGCTGGGGGTGCCACTTATTTGTCCACTGTCAGTCGACCAACATTTCCAGAAAGCAGACCCCCAAAAACAACACGTTTCTCTTTAAATATGCACAATTAAATTCTTTATTCAAAGTCCTACGGTACAGTATTATATAATACATTGGTCCATTGGAGGTGAAGATCAGCAAATTACAGTGGAGCGAAACTGATCACTGCAACTGGCAATTCAGTCGTGAATCCCAATTAAATCAGGTAGACATAATTTGTTTGAAACAGAGGAGCTTCCCGAAGTCGTCACAAGCTTTCTTTCATGGCTGCTGATCGAGACACCGGCAAGCAAGAAATGTGTCCCTGATAACGACCATAAAAAGAAGTACCCAAACAGTCTTGCTTTGATGTTATTAAGGCTCTCACACCCCTGGTGGTAATGTACACAACACAGGCAAAGTCTATTTAGCATAAATATTACTGAAATCATACATCTTGTAAAAAAAAAAAAAAAGAGAAAAACACTAGCAATTTTAACAGAGGAAAAATACATATACAACAAGACAATACTGATCTGTACAAATGAAAATACTAAATAAAGATACATCTGATATATATATTAATGAGGATGATAAAATGCACAGTTGAATTACAGGCTGAATCATTAACACTTTGGTGTGTGGTGGCGGTTTGTTTGGAATGGACACCTCAGACACTCCAGTCCCAAATCAGGGCCTCCCATCTACCCAATGGCTGTTCCTGGTAGCGCCGTGTTACCTCCGATCACTAAGAGGGAAGTCAACCAAGGAGAGGGCCGAAGGCACCGAACAGTAAAGACGAAGGCAAAGACGTGGTTTGGAATGGTGCCCGAGTGGACTCCTTTACAGCCCAACCCCACATCAACACTTAAATCACATCCCCTAGTTCCTTGTGGAGCGCTGAGAGGAGCTGACAGGTTCACACTGTGTGTTGTAGCATTAGCATTGTTTCCCTAGGGGGCGCTGTGTGGTTGGGCCTGTGTCAACCAAGATCAGAAGCCAAACAATCCATCTCCATTGGCTGTGTTCCTGTTGGGAGCGTTACCATTGGCCCAGTCGGGTTCGGTCAGCCAATCCTTGGGGGTCAGCCCAGTGTCCAGGATCTGAGGGTTCGTACGGGACACTGCCAGACTTGGGAAGAGACAGGACATTTTGAAGAAACCCCTTGAGATGACTCAGACATTTGACAACAACTTCATTGTTAACTTACTGTCAACATTTCACTCATTTTTTAACCACCATGTCAGCTGTTATTTTAAAAAAATATTCAGCTAATATATAAGATGGTAATTAGACAATTCTGAAAGATCAAGTTCACACCTTTCATGTAGGTTTCATGTCGTTTGTTTCTAGAGTGCTTCAGACAGTGATGGAAACGGCAGAAAAGCCCCGGTCGTGTGAACAACACAGGATCACCAGGGCTAAGCCATTAGAGCCACTTGTTTAGTGCCCGAGAGGACAATGTAACGAGAAGTGGGATTGTGCAGGGAGGTATTAGCCAATGGGAATGTTACGCAACCTGTAAAACTCTGATAGCCGAATGACCTGCTCCAGTCTCAGTGCACAATAGGGGACTTTACTGGCCTTAATCAGTCGTAAGCCACAGGAGACTGGCTGGTGATGTCTGTACAACTGAAGCCGGAGGCCCCAAATAGAACTGGAGCGAAGTTCAGTAACACTGAACTGCACACCACAATCGTACAACGGCAAAGACAAAAAATAAATAAGAGGACTATGGCCCTTTCCTTCCTCCAAACCAATGGAAAGACTAGTGAGGTGAAAGAAAAAACACAAGGCAACCCCTTTCATCTAGCCAGCTCTTCTAGGTCAGTGTGGATGAAAGGAGACCTGGATGAAGAGCCGTTCAGATACAACGGTTTGTTTTTAATAAAGCAAGTATTGATCATGGTTTAGAAAATGGTCAAGCTAGCAAATATGGACAAACAGTTATAGAAGTATGATGTACTGACAGGCAGTTTGAGACTACATGTAACCAAGCAACTTTGAATGTTGTAGCTATTAACGGTGCCATTAACAGTCAACCATATCAGCAAATATTTAATTTCATATTTACCATTGTTTTATTGCTAGTGTCTATGGTACAGAACGACATGGGCAAAACGCCAGGCATTAGTGGTCGGTACTGTTGATGTTGATAATTTCTGGTTTACCAGCTCCAGCCCGTGGTGTCTCATTCATGTTTGGCAAGGGGATGGTAAGCCTATGGTTATATTATGGGGAGGAAGCGGTGGTATTACCTGGAGGTGGATCGTAACCATCCAGACTGCTACCAGAGATCCAACAGACAGAGTCAGGATTAAGGAAGGGTTCCAGAGACTCCTCTAGAAAGGTCTGACCCATCTATTTCTCTGTCCAGTTCTGGTCTCTTTTTCAGAAACACATCATGAAACAGGGACCTCTGTGTTTCCCTCTCAATGGGTTCAGAGAAGACGACACAAGTAATATGATATTCCGATTTTCCTTAGTTTTATCCCTTGGTCTTTCACTTTCACAGATTCTGCTCTTCCTTCACCCTTTCTCACCCACAAGCTACTTTGTCCTTTCTGTTGCTCTTCTCACGTAATTAACCTGTTAGCCTGTGAGGCTCAGCGAGGAGGTCGATCTATGAAGTAGCGTTGTCTAAAAGCGGCAGTCAATCATGGAAATCATTGGGCTTAATTTTTAGACCAAAAAAGTTTGGGCGGTAAAGCAGGTAAAAAGAAGCCGTAAATGGGGGTGTATTTGACCAAAAACACGCATCTTAGGACATGCATATTACCTTGAAAAAGCCTCATCCAAGTCTTCCTCAATTTCCTGCCAGAGAAGATAAAAACAAAACGGTGAGTTTTTTGTTCTGAAAGTATTTTCAAATCAGGTGATTGCAACCAAAACTAGTTGTCAGTCAGGGACCAACTCAGATGTCCTTTAGGTTACCCAGAAGTAGTGTCCTGGAGAGATTTAAGAAAGTTAAAACATGCAAGATGTACCCAGACGATGTTGTTGTTGTCATTCCTCTCAGGAGCAGTGTCATCATCCACCTGGAATTCCTTGTTTCCGTTGGTTTCCTCGTTGCCGTTGGTTTCCAACACCATAGCAATGTGAGCCAGTTCCCCCAGGTCCAATAAGTTACCCGTGGCAACATCTACAGAGATCAATCAGCAAGAGAGTCAATCAACCAATGTTTGGAGCATTTCCAGTTCGACACAAACAGCTGAAAACACATGAGCACCTTATCGCCCCTCCCCTGTCTCTGATACCACCCCACATCTCTCAATCAACTTGAGGTTCCAGCTTGGCAACAGATCGTTTGGAGGAGGGGGGCTTCTACTAGAAGTAAAAGTCTTCTAAACCAGGAATTTTTCTGCAAGATGGACAAGTGCTCCTTGGAAAACACCGTCCATAATGCCAGGTGACCAGGATGGAAGATATCCAAAGTTAATACCAGCTTTCATTGCTTAATAACTTTTGCTAATATAACCGAAGGTAAACGTGATTTTCATAACATCACTCAAGTCAGTCTACCAACCTTCTCCTTTCAATCGAGACAGGCTGTTGGATCTCTGGGACTGAGAGCTGCTGTCGTCTGCTTCTCCAGTCGAGCCCGACTTCATACCGTTCTCTGCCTCATCCAAAAACAGACACACAGTGAAAGGCACGCACGCACGCACGCGAGGAACGGAATTAGATCCCGTCCACTCTCCCCGGAACTAACTAACCATTAACCCATCAAATTCAGAACTGATCCAAGACCAGCGTCAAGGACAGAGTCTTCACAATGCCTTGAATCTAAACGTCTCCCCGCTCCGATCAAACGTCCTTGGAGCCTGGAGGCCAATCAGGGAGGAGACAGCCGGCAGGTCGTCAGTGTGACTGACAGAGGACTCCTCGCACCCGCCCAAAGACATGTTTAACGGGACGTGTGTTGCACCCACCTCCTTTGGCCACCTGCCAGAACTCAAATGCCACTTTAAAGGCCTGCGCTACTGTCAACGTCACCGCCTTGGCCTGCGGAGAAAGACACCACGCTGTTAGAAACGCCAGGAGCCCCAAGGACACAGCAACCTCCGTTAGCCGCGCAAGTCCCACGCAGCGAAGGGCTAGGATTCCTGCCCGGAGGCTGGGGGGAGGGAACATACATAAAGCAGACATAACATAATTACAATGCCATTTGACGTAACTGTTAGGCGCCGCCAGTCCAAGCTGTTGCCATTGGAGACCACGCGGCGGCTGGAGAGCGATGTGATAGTGGGACAGAGGAAAAACGCACAGTGTACAAGCTGTGACTGGGTCAGTCTCAAATGACTGTATGGGATTGTTTTAATTTGGTCAGTGGTAAAACAATTTTTAAAGCACGCACGCACGCACGCAAGCAAGCAAGCAGTAGCCAAATCTCTCGTTTCTCCAGCAGGGAGAGGGGGAAAGAGAAGAGTGAGCACTGCAGAAGAGTACTGGGTGTAGAAGAAGGCAGGATGACCAGGAAATGGAAGATGAGAAGTGCCCTCCAGATTCTCAACAACACAGGTAGTGTGTGTGTGTTTGTGTGTGCGTGTGTGTGTGTGTGTGTGTGTGTGTGTGTGTGTGCGCACACTGAGGGGGTGGTTTAAAGTGCTACCTTCTAAAGTTTCCCCTGAGAAAAGGAACAGCAGAAAGAGAGAAGGCCACAGTCAGAGAGGTGGGGAATCACACTCACCACTTTCCTCTTGGAGCAGAGGAAGCCATGGCACTCTAGTGTTCCGTTGAGGGGGTTCTGGGCGATATAGGCGAACACCTTGTCATGAAGCCTGTCCGCCGTGCAGTAGGATATCCTACAAGTTCGTGAAAAGTAGCAGGCTAAAATGAATTCACAGTTAAAGAAACAAGGTCTTCAGAGACAAACCAGGGAGTTGTAGTTAAAGGCTTGGCAACTGCATTTAAAACATAGAAAATGTGGTGACTGCGTTGCTTTATGTTGGACAGTCTTCTGTGTGGAGTAAAAATGTCCAAGGCATTCCTTCTCCCCGTCGCCCCTTTCCATCAAAATAAAAGCGGAGAAATAGGCCCGGTGTGTGTAGACGTGTATTCAATCTTTTTTTTTCATTTGTCACAGCATGGTGGTGTAACCTGAAACACACACACCTGTATATGCAGATGTTGTCCAAAAGCTGATGGGTCAGTCTGTCATACAGCATTATGCCCTGAGGAGAGACTTTTAGAGACACCTTCGGGGGCTTCTTGCCACTGGCTTTAGCCTGGAAGAATATGGAGCCCCCCCCAAAAAATTTAAAAAATACAGAATTAGGATTCATTAGAAATGCATTTTTCCAAATGACTTTGGCCTGGATCGATACTGGAGACAACACGCGTAACGATAATCGTTTAGCGTGTGCAATTCACAATGAAAGTAACATAGCAGCCAGGACACAAAATCGAGTCAAACTAAGAGAAGACAAGGCACAATACAAATATGTTGATTGCAGGGATGTTAAGTAGCTTCTCAATAGCAGAACTATTTCCTGATCACAACCCGTTCATGCATAATTACAGCAGTTTCTTCTATGCTTTCAGATATTTTTGATGATTGTTGACAAACAAAACAATGTAATAAAAGTGAATTAATGGGGAAAAAGGCAGTTTAACTGGGAATCTTTTCTCAAATGAAAAAGCTGATAATTGCAAATTAAGAGTAACATCAAAAACACCAAAATCTAACATCCAGTGGGACTTCTCCGAAACTCTCCCAAAAACAATGCGTCCTAGTTCCTGTCACAGGACAGTCCAGCACTCACCGTGGCAACAATCCTCTTGACAGCAGCCGCTGACAGATCCTCTCCTTTGGGCTGGTCAACCAGGGTCATGCCTAGGTGTTGAAGGTAGAAGGTCATGCCATCGACAATCGTCTCCCTCGTGTCGGTCCAGTTCTCTGGAAGCTCTAGGGAAGAGCCGTTGGGGTTTAGGATGGTTATAAATGGGGGGTCCTGTCAGACCAATGGGGGAACGCCACATCATCGACACCTCAGACAGACATGTCAGCTCCGTCCAATTCCCAGCCCATTAGCTCTAGGGTGAATTTTTTTTAGCCTACATGATATATTCAATCAAGATTGTGAACACGGTCATATTTCATACATAATGACTGAAAAAAATTCTCTGGACCCCGAAGTCAATTTCAATCTGTCGTTTTCATTTCAACCACCTAATCGCTGACCAGCTGGGTGAAACTAATGAGGTGGCCAAACTGACAATCTGCACGCTCCGGACCTCATAGGGAAAGAGGGGAATACCGCCGGGAAGGGTTTTTCCTCAATGTTGGTCTGTCAAGCGAAGCTCTGTGTTCAAAACACTGACCTGTAAAAGGTAACCAAGAACTGGAAAACTGCATAGAGGTCATGCAACTTCTTTTTGACTAAACCCTGAGGCAAACGTTTCCACACAGAACGGCTGACTTCTGAAAAGGTAGGTGGAGGGGGCGAGGGGTACAGTTTGACACCTTTAACGGTTTTATTAAACGAGAAATACATAAGTCCACTCCTTTGGTCGTTATCTGTCCTGTTTGTAGCCTGTCCCTGACCTTCTGGACTTTCTGTGTTCGTCTAAAGGATTAAGAGGCAGAGTGCAGATTGAAGGAGGCGGGCGGGTGGATGAGACAGCTGAGATAAGCTGAAAATATAACTTAACCTAGAGGGCACCCCCACACACACACACACACACACACCCCCACACACACACACCCCCACACACACACACACACACACGGCCAACATATTCTCATTACCCAGAGTGGTGAACGTGTCATCAGTCAGTCAGACATCGGTTTATACACACTCCTTTGCACAGGGGAATGAACAGGAGCGTTTCTGTTGGCATGTCTGTGCGGCGACACACAAGGTCAACCGCTACACACCTGTCTGGGCTGAACCCAGAGAAGCATACCATCACAAGGGAATCAGTAACGGTCGGCCCTGGTCCAATCAAAAGGTTCGGAAAGGCACGTACAACACAGACGAGGGGATGAGTGAGGCGTAAACTCAAGTAATTTACGGCAGACTTGTTCTTAAGCAGTAAAGTAACAGAATGTGCCGAATTCAAAGTACATCTTAGGGATAAAAAAATAACAGTGCATCATTAAGCCACTGAAATGCATGAATACCACACACACACCAGCCTATCAGAATCCAGAGATTAAGGTGGACATTAATGACAGAACAAACAATAGCAGTGAATTCTCCGAAACCTATTGGAGTGCAGAACATCTGACGCCTGTAGGAATGAGGACTGCGTTAATGAACTCACAGAACCTGGAAAGGCATTTCGCATGAGTCACTGAACAAACACTGTTGAATGAACAAAACTCTAAGTACTTTTTAAGTACTATGGTTTTACTGAATTAAGAGGTTTGGGGATTGAGGACAAAGAACACTATTGGTCAAATTATGAAATAAGAAAGCATATAGTTTTGCCTTAATTGAGCTATATACTCCACTTGTCCTTTCCAGGGAAAGTGAATTGGTTCCAACCCAGTACTAAAGACATCCATATCCCAAATCTAATCCTGAGAGAATGTGACCGGCCATTTGTTTTGAGACATGACAAAGGACAAGGAGAGAGAAAACAAAAACAGAACGTAAATCCAAGGTCACTTTGGCCATATCTCTCATGTTGAGATTATAATTCCCTGAGTCAGTAAACAGGATTACAGAAGACGTTCAACTGAGTCTGCATACTCGTCCTAAAGGCAACTTTAATCAGAAGTGAAACAGTCCTGTAATCTGCCCAGTGAGTGACATCAGCATTGCTTGGGGGTCCTGTTGCCCCTCAAAAATGTCATCCTCTGCTGGATCAGACCGGCTTAATTACAGGTCACCCAACTGAAACTGGTGTCATCGAAGTCCCTGCTCTGCTGAAGCTGGCTCGACTCGGGGCCCATCTCCCTGCACTGGACTGAGCGTCTCAGGCTTTGAACTCTTGAAGTGCATCTTTCCTGGCAGGCTGCTTCTATCAGAATGTGCCTTTCACCACCGCTGCACCAGAAGGCCCGGTTCTAGACATTTCCTCCTCACTTTATGGACCAAGTCACTCAGGTCTGTCATATCCTAACATGGTCTCACCTTTCGCGCAGATAACAGCACCAGATTTAACATTCCCCCAGGAGAAAAGCTGGCCAATAAACAATGGACAACTCCCAACCATGGTGTCCCCTGCCCAGAGTGCAAGTAACCTGCAATGTCAAAGCACTACAACTTTCCCTGAACAGCCTGGTCTATAACCTTCCCTGTCACTGAACTCCTTTGCGGAGTAGCGTGGAACCCGGTAGAAAATGTGTCAGAGTTGGGAATTTGTGTGTGTCTGTTGTCAACACAGACACACACAATAACCATGGAAGAGGCCCAGAAGCCAAACGTGAACAGTAACATTACTAACAAACAGAGAGCCATGCCAGAGTTGTTAACAAGGTCACAGAGTCACTTTTTAGTTTCTCTAACTGCCACAGGGTTACTCATTAGGCCACTGTCAAAAGAGGATGTGTACACCAAAAGGCACCCTCTTTGGAGGCAGTGAGAACAGGTTCACTACTCAGGGTACAGGTTGCCATTTGGGTGGCCAACACACAACTTTCCATGCCGGACAACGCCAGGAAGTGGGAACATTAGCTACAAACCGGCCACTGTGGGCGGTGATGCGATTCCATTGTGAGGCTTCTGAACTAGGTGAGAGGGTATTCAAACGCCGGCGGCTCAGGACAAACACTCCAACTACATTCTACGCTCGGAAAAAATACAGCTAAAAATAACTTTAAATTATTTGAAGCGAGGTTTATGCGCCCCGACAAAATTACACTTGAATTGACGTTACTCGTAGTACAGAGTATTGGTGATTAAAATAATATAGGTAAATAACAGAATATTTCAAGACAAAGTTAGGTTCTCCTACTGCATGTGAGATAAATACGGTTATTAGGCGGTCATGGGTGTCTCAATCATTAGGCGGTCAAGTTCTGATCATATAAAAACCGCAAATGATCTTATAATGGGCCTACGACTGTCCTCAACTGAGACAATTCTGATCATGAACCTTATATTAAAACAATCCCGTGCTGTAACCTCTAACTTCATGGGAATTACCTAGGCTTCGTGAGAAATTTAACGTGATTTTTAAATGTAGGTTAAGTTAAAGTTTAACAAACAATTACAATCTTATCGTAAACATTTTGTATTTTTAAAACGTGGTCAATTCGCATTTATGTACCGTAATTGTGACAATGTACAATACTTATTGAAGACCTGTTTACGGTCCAGTTTTACGATTAATTATTTTGTGAAACGCCAATGATCTAACTGCTACAACTTCTTCCTCTGCTTTAATAAAATGGTTGTGATTTATTTAAATTCCTGTACACTAATTGTTTAAGAAAGCAATTTAAAAACAAAACAAAATAATGAAACTAATGAAATAATGGAACGATGTTGTGTTAACGGATTTTGAGGGAAAAGGGCGTTAAAAACATAAGATTCGGATTATCCTTGACATGTTAGCTACCAACAAACCGCATCATTGAAACTCACATGTTTGTAGTAGGCCTACTAAGCAGTGAAAATCGATTACGAGCATGTTTAGTTCACTCCAGCGGTTGTGTGAACAGGAGTACAATTATCAGAGGTTTTCACTTCAAACAAATCTTACTTTTATGTTTTCCTGCATTCCAAGAGTGTTTCGCGATACTTGGCTTTTTAATGATAGCTCTTCCAGCCGACCTTATGGCATCCATCGACGACTAAAATAGTACAATAAACGTAGTTGGGGTTTATCTCGCTACGTTCCAAACCGCTTTCAAGGACTATCCAAGGAACCGCTACTCCAAGAAAGTTGTTGACTTCAGGGTGTTAGATTTTTTTTTAGTTGGCATTGGCAATGGACTTTAATTTGGACTCGACGGGCGGCGCTAAACTCTTCAATCAACCAAACGGACAAGCCCATAAGCAAACGTCATGACCGGTCATGACAGGGAATCCCAAGAGAAGGGGCCTTCATATAAATTTATTTAAAAAATGTGTTCATAATATGTTATCTGCGACTGTGATGCCCGAAAAGGAGAACTAAACCGCCTGTGTCTCACGATTTCTTTATGTAAAAGACTTGTGCTGTCTCGTCACTCAACACAATGCCACAGAGCGTACGGTTGGGCATGCTGATTTCAATAAGTCGCCAGGGCCTTTGATTGATAATTTAGTGTTAATTCCTCCAGCACAGCACGCCTCTAACAACGTTTTAGAGAATCTGGCAGCATGTTGTACTCCCCACCCCACCCGTCCAACTCTTTCCTGAAGCAAGACGACAATTTCACACCGCAGATGATGGGTAGAAGACGCACGTAAGCGCATGGCTATTGAAGGAGTCAAGTGGATAGACATACGTCACCGATGACCCGGTTTGACGTGACTGCAACCCGGTAATAACAGGACTATATACGTAGAGGAAATGGACCAGGACATAAACAGGCATTAGAAGTATCCAACCCTATGATGCTAAAACGACCATTAGGCCACCAGAGGACTCATCTTTCTCTATGGTTACAACGATTAATATTTTACTGTCGCCACCTTGTGGTCAAACAAATACTGTAGGATTTTTTTTCTCACATCAGATCCAGAAGCAAATACAACAGGTTTCTTCACGTTCCCACGGGCAGATAAATGATAAAAAGATTTGTTTCCCGCTCACATTTGTACTATAACCAGTGACCTGAAGAAAAGTACACTGTACATGAAACATGAGGAAATACAGACAGCTCGCCTTGTCGCCTGTAAGATATTTTTTTATTCCAGGTGATGGTCCCAAAGCGAGAGGAATTTGGACACAGCCGACATCATCATCATCACTTTGAGATAGAAAACAACAAATATGGTGAAAGAACCAAAACAGAGAAAACCAAACACTTTTCTTTCTTCACTTTCCACTACTAAAACATGTAAAACAGGTTCAATAACAAGTCACCAGTCCATCATTGCGATCCACACCAATACTTTTTATCCATGTAGGAAACATGAGCATGAGAAAACAGCTCTGGGGTGACATTTTCTCCAGGGCCCGCTTCTTCTCCCCAATGTTAAACAATAGTGAGGAAAATTCTAACTGACCCAGGATCTGAATCTAGGGGTATTTAACCCACAGCAAAGAAAAGGGCATAGGGTCAAATTACCCAATATAAAACACTATCCTCATCATCATCGTGATCATCCCAATTGAAAGATTAGCCTGGATCTGAGGTCTGTTTGTGCTTTTAATGAAATCAATGTCATTGTCAAGCAAATTGTTTTGCATAAACATGCCTTCATGAGTTGGCAAGAGGGGAGAAACAGACACCCAGCTAGAAAGATCAAGAGAATCAGAACATGATCTAAATATCAAAGGGATGCCATTGAAGATGATGAGGAAAATGTATACAAATGTCCGCAACAAATAAATAAAGAGCAACAACAAGTCAACCATATAACCATTTACTTGCTTTTCCATGATCAACGTGACCTAGATTAGAACAGGATGCCAAAAAAAACAACACAAGCCTACACGTCAAATACATGAGTCACGGAAATGTGTCGTGTTTTCGAAAAACACTTGGGACACCAGCTAGACAGTCGCGTCAGTGTGTTAATGGATGGAGACGTAAGAAGCACACCAGAACTTGGCACTCGGAACTGTAACACCAGTAACATTCCTCAGCGCAGAAAAATGTACACGGTTGTAAACAAGGTCAGGGTCATCCGCGGTCAAGTTACAAAGTAGTAGGATTCCAATTAAAAAGCATTGAAGAAAATGAGCAACACTCAATGTCAGTGCCCCTATACGGAGTGAAATCCAGAGTTGACCACAACACACATTGTAAACAGATAGATGTCCACACCAGGCCAACATACTGGACTTAAGGACCTGATGGTTGGTCATTATGTTAAACACTTTACTTTTCTCCGTGGAGGCTAATTATTATTATCAGCCACTTGGTTGGCCAGGTTACTTCAATACTTAATGTGAAATTAATTGATTCCATCCCCTTTTCAGAATCAGTGAAAGGTAGCCCTAGAGATTAGGGAGTGCTGTGTCAGAAACCCCTCATTTTCCGGATCAAATCCTGGATCTGACAACGGGAAGAGAACAAACCATAATTGCTTCCTGGTTGCCCATTGGCCAGCCTCACGCACCTCTCCTAATTTGGAGGGATTGGGTTAAACGCGTCAGTAAAATGTTGGTTGGACCGACAACCAAAAGGAAAATAAATATCCTTCAATCCCTTTCTTCTGACAGACACTGGCCAGTGTTCAGAGAAGGGAGCCAAAGGTAAAGGAGACCAGCCATGTATGAGATGGGGACTTTGAGCAAATCTCAATCCACCACAGTAGCTTCCTTTTAATGTCTCTTTTTGGCTAGACATGGGTGACTGGTGAAAGGCCTGGATATACACTTCAACCATATTGTTTCCTTCCCCCTGGCAGATGTGTCATACACAGCCATGTTTCAGTAATAATCCCTCGCTTCTAATTTGTTCCTAATGTAGCGGTGGCGTGGAGTGAGTTTGCAGCAAACGGATGGTTAACATTTAGGCTACCACCAGGTACAATCTATCATCAGTATTATTTTGAGAGATGCGTGTGCTTGTTGACTAGTTTTGACAGACTTTGATCAGGGTGGTTCAGGTTCTAGTAACCCAGGACGTGGTTTGATGTCAGCGCTGAGGAGGGTATTTGAGTTATCTGTATTCTGAAATAGCGATTTACCAATTGATCTTTCCTAGGTCTTTGTTACAAATAAAAGTACATTACCATTGTCATCCTCTTAACTACCACTGAAATGTGTCGCTTTGAAAAGAAACAATCACGTATTGAAGTAATTTTGATAATGGCTTGATACCAAAACATGAGAAACACACCATTACATTCATATCCTCTTATGCTGCACTCATATCGAAATGGCTCAATCCCAAAACACAAACACCGACAAAACACACCTTTCAAATGTAGTTTCACACGACGCACCAAAAACCTCCAAACTCTCCCAGAAAAAAACAAGAAGCGACCAAATAGAGACGTGACCAAAACACAGTGGCAGGAAGAGGCTTCGGTGGTGCTCCTTCTAAGGGCCTGCAGAAACAAATACATCCGCTCGTATCGCTGCCATGAATGACCAAACGTGTGTGTGTGTGTGTGTGTGTGTGTGTGTGTGTGTGTGTGACAGAGGGTACCTGTAGGGGGACCTATACTGTGTCTTACTATGTATCAGGGTTGGTTTCAGATCCATTTCAGTTGAAGAAAATTCAGAAAGCACACTAAAATTCCAAATCAATATCCTTTTCAATAACCTTGTCTTTTTTTGTTGCTATTAGTTCATTGACACATAGGGATTTTTGAGAAATGGCATGAAAATGCCTGTATGTGCAAATATTGATAGAATAACCGTGAAATCAAAGTAAGAATGAGACTCCTGCCTTCATCTGTCCTGTTCAAACTACGACCGTTTATTAAATAAGTTATAAACGTCACATTGTGCTGATAGTGCAGGCTAATGGAATGGATGCTCCTTCCTTTAGGGTCAAATTCTGGTGAAATTATTGATGCGTATGTCAGTTTGACAAATGAAAACACTCTCGCTCTCATCTACAATTTTCTGATTTTGTAACCCAGCGTAGCCTATCCATTATGTACCTGCGAGCTGTTTTCAGAGGACAGTTGGCACACTATAGATAGAGTTGAAATTTAAATGAAAAAAAAAGTACCTTTCATGATCTCTATGTCGTTACTCAGCTTATTCATCCTCAAAAACTCTGGTAGAAACGCACTGCTATTGGGGTAATCCGAAAATGTCCTCAACGTGGATTCTTTTTTAAACTTACGTCAAAAATCCACCACTAATTCAAAAGATATCCAGCTAACGAACAAAGACTTGGAATTGGAATCGCGGCTTCCTTTCTGAACTGACGGGAACTGAACCCAACCGTGAAACGTGTGAATTTGGCGACTTTGTGTCCGTGCGGGTACTGATGTCACTTCTTCAGAGGCTGGTAGACGGACGCGTTGGGGTCCAGGGACGAGGGACTGTTGTCCATGAACTTGGAGGAGTAGTGAGGAGTGAATGGGCTCAGACTGCCGCTGTCGTTGCTGTAGGAGATGCTCGGCGTCACAGCCATCACCTCTGCTATCTTCTGCTTGAGCTCCGCAATCTCCTGCTCCCGCTGGAGGACTTGGCCTGGAGAAGGTGCACGGATGGAGAGAGACACAGGAGGGCGGGGTTAGAAGAGTGAGTTTGAGGAGACGGGGACAAAGATGAAGGTGATGGGTTAAACCAGAGATCTGTGGGGAGTAATCCAGAGCGCCAGTGGTGAGCTCATGGTAATGGCAGCCAGGAAAGACCCCAGTCATACCTTGTGCGATCTCCAGCTGTCTCTTGGCGTCGCCCAGAGCAGAGAAAAGATCCAGTTTGATCCTTGTCTCTGCTGAGAGGCTGTTCTCAAGGTGCTGGGTCTTGTCCTGCATGGCCGACAGGGCCGACATCAGAACCTCCGTGTCCTTTTCATTCTCCTTATATTTACGCAGCTCCTGGAGGGGGGGGATCAGTGCCTCGTGGTGAGCATGACAGAAGACAACATACTGACGTCTCAGAAAGGTAAAGAGATCTCTCTCCACCCACAATGTTCCAGCTGTGACCAACCACATCCACCATTTCAGAATGATTTAAGAAGCACCAAAGGACGTGTTGAAGTGCTGAAGAACTGATAATGAACGGTAGCTCACCAGGCATTTGCCCTCCAGGTCTCTGATCTGTTCTTCTTTGAGTTTCATGTCGACGCTGAGTTTCTTACATTCCGTCTCCAACTCCCTAATCCGACCACGCAGAGAATCGGCACACTCACCCCTGAGACAGAGACAGACAGACTCACAAAGAGAACATTTCAGATAGAAAACATGAGAGACAACAGTGTGTGTGTGTGTGGGTGGATGTGTGTGTGTGTGTTAACCTGGAAGCAGCAGCTAACGCTAGCGCCCTGGCAGCTGTTGCTTCCTCCATTTTCTTCCTCTTCCTCTCATCAGCCAGCTGTTTCTCGGCCAGAGCCCGGGCCTCCTGCTCGGCCTTCAGCCTCTTCTCCAGCAGAGAGATGGTCTGCTTGTCCTTCTGCTTGGCCTGCACGGCGCTGTGGAGCCTACACACACAGAAAACCATACCTTGAATCTACAGATAACTGACGGCATTTAACATAAACTCTATCCTTTCCAACTCCTGTGGGCGTGTCTGTCTCTGGGTGCCTTTACTTGTTCTGCAGGATCTCGTTGTCTTGTCGTAGCTGGCCCAGCTCGGAGCGAAGACTCCTGTCCTGGCTGGTCAGGGATGACAGGTGAGAGCGTAACTCTGACTCCAGCTGACGACTCGCCTGCAGGTCTGCCTTCAGACGCTTTACATCCTGCTCCAACCTAGAGAGAAAAGGAGAGAGAGAAAGAGAGTCAGGGGGAGAGAGAGTC
>JACXGJ010012768.1:0-17642 GCA_016801105.1 Esox niger
CACAGACACACACACACACACACACCCATAGACAGACGTGCGCTGATAGCCAGTTGTTTTGGGTACCGGTTCTTGCACACCCCCCCCCCCCCAAACCATTCCATGTATTCCAGAGCCGACACACCTGAACAAACTCGTCAAGTCAGAACCAAGCCCATGGTGGTATTATTCTGGTGAGCTGGTTCAGGACTACAACACTGTGAGGTTTGAGAACCACTGAAATGGGGGTAGTGCTGATCCCAGTCTATCTAGCGTAGCTTTTCTCAAACCCTTTTGTGCTGGCACATTTACCACTTCCAGACAGGTTTGAATGGGGTGCAGACTCCTAGAGCTCAGATTTCTATTGGACGTTCCTCGTAACTTCTCCCTGACACTTAGACATGCAGGAACCGTTTTATTCTGTTTTGGGAGTGTGCTTCATTAACAAAGTGGATTTGAAGCCTTTAGCCCTCCTGTGCTTGAACACCCTGATTATTGGCCCCCACAAAGCGCAGGTACCATTACTCAAACAAAAGTCATGGCTTTGAGGTCTCTTAGAATAGTAGTGCCAGCCTGCGACATTCATATCACTGCAATCTTACTCAAACCATGGAAATGGATTTCTATCTAAATGTGGTTTTGATTGAAACGGCATGTCTACCTCTTGATTTGTTTGGAGGGGTTTCTCTCTGAAGATGAGAACCTTTTCACTTATGGAGGCTGCTGTAGTAGTTGAAACAGTTAAGTTTATTCTGCCTATCGAGGACCAAGCCGGTCTAGTTTATTCTGCCTATCGAGGACCAAGCCGGTCTAGTTTATTCTGCCTATCGAGGACCAAGCCGGTCTAGTTTATTCTGCCTATCGAGGACCACGCCGGTCTAGTTTATTCTGCCTATCGAGGACCACGCCGGTCTAGTTTATTCTGCCTATCGAGGACCACGCCGGTCTAGTTTATTCTGCCTATCGAGGACCAAGCCGGTCTAGTTTATTCTGCCTTTCGAGGACCAAGCCGGTCTAGTTTATTCTGCCTGTCGAGGACCAAGCCGGTCTAGTTTATTCTGCCTGTCGAGGACCAAGCCGGTCTAGTTTATTCTGCCTGTCGAGGACCAAGCCGGTCTAGTTTATTCTGCCTGTCGAGGACCAAGCCGGTCTAGTTTATTCTGCCTGTCGAGGACCAAGCCGGTCTAGTTTATTCTGCCTATCGAGGACCAAGCCGGTCTAGTTTATTCTGCCTATCGAGGACCAAGCCGGTCTAGTTTATTCTGCCTATCGAGGACCAAGCCGGTCTAGTTTATTCAGACATTTCAGGTATGTAACCTCCTAACTTGAGGTCATTCTTAACCACACGCTTGGACCGTCTATAGCCTCTACTATTCTCAGGACATGTCAGGCAACAGATCAGCCAGGAACAATGTGGGTGACCCGAGTCCTGCTCTGTTCTGCGTAATTCATACGCTCTCTGGTCTTCATACTCTCATGTGTCATTAATCTTAGAAACCCTGGCCTACAGGTTCTGTAGTTCTTAAGTAGAAATCCTGGTGGTGATTTGTGCCGCTGCCTAAAGTGGTCATAAGGGAAACCCTGTGAATGAGCAACACCATGTACAGGTGATCTGACAATGTGTGTATACCAGGTGCACTTAGTTTGAAGAAAAACGGCGGACTGGAGTCATGAGGATGAGACCTAAATGCTTCCATGTCTCGCTTCCCCTTGGAACATGGAGCTGTTCTAGGGTTTTCTCTGTGGGGGGTGTTTGTAGAGCATGTTCAGACAAGTGACTACTTCTCTGTGGTTGCTCTGCTGAGGCGCAGTTGGCACACTGTAGGACTACTTGAGTATTCACACAGAAGTATCAATATGCTTTCCAACATGGCACCCTATTCCCTGTAAACTGAAATAATCTGAGAGCGGGCTTTAATACAGCCCTGGAATTAGTCACAAAAGTCAGGGAATGACCTTAAATGGAAAGAGCAACTTCAGCTCCAAAGGCACTGCACTTGTAGGCTTAAATACACACCTGAGACAGGCAGAGGTACTCATGAGCCACGCCTAGTTGTCTCGGCTGTGTCTCAACATTCTCTCCCACGCAGTCACCTGAGCCACCCAACAGCCCTGTCCTCCATTTTCTGAGGCGGCGGTCAGTTGGGTCTCACAGCCTGAGGATGCAACCCATTTGTGGTCTCTTGGAGTAGTTTGACCCTGCAGGCCGTTCCTGACCCGCGGGGTTCGGGCGACAGTTTGTCACTGGCAGAGTGATCCCCTGTTTTAGAGGTGCGAGGTTGGGGGGGGGGTGTTTCTGCCTTGAGAGATGTAGGTCAGAGCAGGGCCAGGAATAGATGTCTGGGATCGGTCACTATAGGAGGGGATGCCCTTTTAGGGATCCCAATCCTGAGTCCCTGTTATTATTCTGGGAACCATCTGACGCCAAACCTCTCAAAATGAATGTTTAAAAAAGAAAATCTGTTAATGGTATATATTTATTTTCCTGGTGTTTTATGCTTTATTAGACAGGAAAGTGGTTCCAGGTAGCGGAGAGTTTTCGCTGAAAGCCATGTATCTGTTTCCTAGCCACGATGCATACCTGTGTGCCAGATGTAGCGGCTGGGCCGACCTTGGCCGCTACAAACCCGTTTCAGACGATTTATCCGTTTAGAATATCAATCAATCAAATGTATTTATAAAGCCACTTCTACATCAACCGTTTAAACTATAGAGAGGCGGTTGTGTATATTGTAGAATATGTGGTCAGGTTTTTTTTTTTTTGGAGGGTGGTTTAGGCTTTTATCATAACATTTCCCAAGATTATGCATGAAGTATTTTAAGGCAATTTTAAGAAGTTAGGGAATAGAGTTTTGTGTTATGGGTAGGGCGCCTACATTAGAGCGCCACACCTTAAATATCACAACCACCTTCCCCACGCACACTGCTGCTTTCAAAGAGAAATACTCTTCAGAGTCCCGCCTGTAGAAAACTTCTAGAAATATGGCCGATAGAATGGTTCTGCACACTTCTACTCGTTAGTGTAAACCGCCTGTCTCATAAGCACCTTCACCACATCACAATCTCATATCCATGACATATTCCACGCCAAGTCCAATACACCTCCCCTCTATGGCAATATACAAATATGTCTGTTGTTTGTGTGTGTTAAACAACAAGTGTAAACAGCCACCTCCAGGACACAGTCCTGTGTTTGTCTCCGGGTCGTGTTGTCCTAAAAACGCCTCCCTTCTGTCCCTCTGCTCAGATGGAGGTTGTGACTCGGACTGTGTCATGCCCCATGCCCATCAGGCAGGTCAAAGAGGTGGGCTCCACACGGAGGTCCCCAGTAAGTTCATCCCGCATGGGAGCCTGCAGGTGCCGGGGCCTTCCGGCTCCTGTCACCCTCGAACGGAGAGGCGCTGCTTGCTCACTAACGCCTTGTTTCCGCTGGTGCCAAACACTGGTGTTTCGCCCTGAAGTCCTGAAATCTTTGTTTCAATTGACTCGGGCCAGCACCAGTTGGCCACTAGGTCACGGCCGAGAAGCCCAGTTCTCACTTGGTGCCAAGCCCCAAACCTGAGAACTTAGGTCGGGGTTTGTGGGTTGATGGGTTACGTGCAGTGAAAACACATGTTGTTCTATTCGAATGGCGATGTGTGTCGTTTGGTTTAGGCTTCTCGTAATGGATTACATCCGATCTAACAAACCGATCCCTGATAAAATAAAGCGACAGTGTCGGGAAGCAAATACAACGGGAAGAGTTGGAACGGCCGGAGTTGATACGATGCCACTGATTCAATGTTAAAACGGGGCACTGAAACCGAGACGTAACCTGTCAGGACCTATTACATCAAATTTCTCCCCAATCCTACTATTGGAGATAGTTTGACCAAATACTTATTAAACTAAATAATGATCCCACTGGCTTACAGTTAGTGTCACCAGTGTAGGTGGAGGAGGAGCCGGTCACAGGAGTTTGAGGAAGAAATTAGTTTAATTACTTAAGTTCAAACACCGTTTTGTCAACAAACTGAGCATGGTGTTATTGTTTATATTATTATCTTTTTATTTTTCGTAACCAGAAATCCAAATCGCCTTGATAGTTTACCTCTCCCTCCCCACGGTACCGACAGAAGTCTAGAGCCAACGTTAGCATAACTCGCCGGGGTAGCCCTGCCGCCGGGGAAAGCACCAGTGGAAACGCAGCGTGGGAGCTAGACCTAGTGGGCTGCCGGCCGAGCTGATGTTAACCAACCAAAAGCTTGCTGGAGATCGGTTAATGAGGGGGTGTTGCGTGGACTCCGGTTAGGCCTGCTCCTGGCTCCGGCCAAACGACCAATCAGCAGTGTCCAGTGGTAACCGTTGGATACTGGGCTGATGTTGACTGTCAGTCACACTGAGGGAGTGTTTGATAGTTTAGATTATAGAACAGTTATCAGATGTTCACTGGCCTCATATAGTACCATTTGAACTAGTGGTTTTCTGGTAGTTGCTCCTTTACATTTTGTGAAGTTAGCAGCTTTTCTGTTACATCACTCAGGTTCAATAACAGTGTTTTTTTTTCTGACAACCCTAATCCTACTTAACAAACCCTTAAACTGAATGCTCTGCATGGACTGCCTGTGGAAAGGGATTAAGATTAGAAAAGTCCACTGAGTGGAACTCAAACATCAACACAACTAAACTTTCATTTGAAGTGCCTTGTGACTAAAATATGGAAGATGTGTTCAGGCAACATGCTGGGATTGTCCAACTGGCCACAGGTCCGGAAGAAGCAGTTCATTCCACCAATGTATTCAGAGGAGTCAGCAGAACCAAAGTTCTGATAGAAAACGAGATGGCCGACTAGATGACCCTTGTCACTCACTACTTAAAGGTCACCTGCCTTGAACTCAAGGTCACGTTCACTCATTGTGTCTCAACCTTTCAGATCAGCTCTGGAAAAGATCTGATGTGATTTGCCCGAAGTCCAATTAGTGAAACTAACTCTCAGCTGTGTTTCCTGTGTAAACCTAGCCCTTGTGTTCTGAAGCAAGAAAGAACCGTTAGGTATTTCTGTGCCCACCCCCACTCCAATGTCTTCTCAGTCTGATTCAACCGTAATCAACCGCAGATGTCACAGCATGACTCAGTGAGATATTTACTTTGAAGGATGTTCTAGTCACCCAAGCCAAATAACCAAATGGCTTCTGTGGAACTAGAAGTTGATGTCTCACCTGAGGAGAATGTTGGTTGGGTGTGATGTCGGATTGGCAGGCTTGCTGTTAGTTCCAAACCGTCCCCTATGTAGGTCGGGGACCCGCGATTAGAGTGCCCCCCACCCCCAAACCTGCTGTGACGTGGTTCCCCATTGTTTTAACCCCCTCCCCCAAGGCCCCAAAGAAGCCGGTGGTGAAGAAGGAGTTGAAGGAGAAGCGCGACGCCAACGAGGAGAGCAAGGAGAACCAGAAGGCCAAGTCGGACGACTCTGGGGAGGAGAAGAACGGGGACGAGGATTCTCAGAAGAACGGACAGCGGAAAAGAGGTGGGTTTCCTGGACTGAGTGTGACCCTTTGATGCTAGAGCTACAGGAGGTAGAGATGCTGGGGGGGGTTGAGGTTGAAGGTTATGAAGTGTTCTCTCTCTCGTCCCCCCCGTTCTTCCTGTCCATAGGAATGCCTGGCTAATGTCTAAACATTTGCACACGTCTTAGTAACACAAGGCCTTGTGGGCATGCCCAAACCCAGTGGTGTTCAAACTGAACAAATGTTTGTCTAAACTCAGAATAATATATCACCTGGTTAGTCATTCCATGAACACACAATGTGTGGTGAGTTGTTGTTGGTGGGGCTGTACCTGTTTTAGTCCACGCTGCATGCTAGCAGGCTGTGGGCCTTCTGTGGGGACCTGCGTTGTGTGTAGTCAGGTTTTTGCACCAGGCGGGCCCTGCTCTGTGGGAACTCTGAGGCTCATCCCAGCTCCTCTGAAACTTAGACGCACAATGAGATAACGATGAGGACCGCCTGGAGGATGGCAGACATTTTAGCCGTGATTAAAAAGTCAAATCATTCACAGACTAGGAGGATTTTGTGACGTTCAGAATGCGACTTGCTTTGCATCATTCTGGCTCTGCGTTGCTCTTCTGCTCCCTTACCTACGACGTCAGCAGATAGGCACAGGGCCACGTCACTCTTCATCCACGCACTCGCTCGTCTCTGGTTCTCACAGGGAGTGTGTGCGTGTGCGCACGCATGTACAATCCCTCTCTGTCTCTCCCTCCCTCTCTCTTTCTCTGATAACGAACCTCTGACGCCGCCAGCTGGACAGCCAGGGAACCAGACATCCAGCTGACCAGATTTTTTTTTAATGAAAAACTTCATTTTATACATTCAGTTACTATGAGAAAGCTTGAGGTATTTCTGTTAATACCACTGTGTGTTGTCTGGTTTCTCAGTAGGACTCAAAGGGCTTTAAAAGAGCTGTCTGTCTGCAGGCTGGGCTCCAGCGCAGCTTTAAAAGAGCTGTCTGTCTGCAGGCTGGGCTCCAGCGCAGCTTTAAAAGAGCTGTCTGTCTGCAGGCTGGGCTCCAGCGCAGCTTGTTTAGTCCTACATACAAGTTGTTTCCTACTGCTGCCTGACTCATGACTGACATGGTTGTCTGTGTGTGTGTGTGTCTGTGTGTGTCTGTGTGTGTCTGTGTGTGTCTGTGTGTGTCTGTGTGTGTCTGTGTGTGTCTGTGTGTGTCTGTGTGTGTCTGTGTGTGTCTGTGTGTGTCTGTGTGTGTCTGTGTGTGTCTGTGTGTGTCTGTGTGTGTCTGTGTGTGTCTGTGTGTGTAGGGAACAAGCACAGGTGGGTGCCACTGATGATCGAGGTGAAGTCTGAGGGGCCAAGGGAACGCTCCGCCTCCAGGAACAACACC
The DNA here is from genome assembly GCA_016801105.1 of Esox niger. NCBI lineage: Eukaryota > Metazoa > Chordata > Actinopteri > Esociformes > Esocidae > Esox > Esox niger. The sequence continues at coordinate 6,859 of JACXGJ010012768.1, forward strand.
CGGCAGAACGAGGTGCCCAGGATGCCCCCAAACAGCAGGAATGACCTCAGAGGTCAGTAAGGTCACCCTGGCATCAGCTATAGCCCAACCTCAAGTCCCTCGTGGGCAGTCTCCCAGTTGCCCTCTGACCCTCCGTTCATCTGTTCCGTTGTTCAGACTGGCACAGCGGGAAGTATGAGCGCGAGTGGCGGGACGACCACGACGAGGTGTCCAGCGTGAAGAGTGAGGGCACTCCCTTCCGCGGTGCCTTCCGGGGGCGTGGCCGTGGCAGGGGGCGGGGCCGGGGGCGGGGCCGTGGAGGCAGAGGTAAGCCCACAACACTCTCTGTATGCAGATACACCCGTGTATTCTCTGACACCAAGACGATTGACTGGCTTCTATCAGCCAGAGTCTTGATCTGTAGCAAGTAACTGAACACTGATAAAAAATAAATTCAGGCATCCATTTTAGTACCAAACAGTCCTGGTGAGCAGAACCCAGCCGTGTGTGTTGAAGCCTAGCCCTGTCTGGCCACCACTAGGTCTCTCCCCTCGTGTAGCGCTGTTCGCTGTGTGAGAAGGTGTACATGACCCTGATGTGGCCCCAGTAAGTACTTAGTAAAAACACAGCAGTATAATCACAACTCTAGCGGTTTCGATGGAGGCTGGACCTGTGAACCCCGGGGGGGCAGGGTGCCTGGGCATGTTGCTTTTGGCAGCCGGCCTCTCCTCTCCCCCCCATGGCTTGGCCTTGGGAGTCTGCCTGCTTCCCTCTGACCGGAAAAACACTGATCCTCTGTATGTGAGTGGAGCATTGGGGCTGGAACAAATTGACCACGTTCCCTCCTCCTTCCCCCCCACACGCCCCCCCCCCCCACCGTTGTCATTAAATCTCCCTACCATTAGGCTGAGTCGTAGGATCCCTCCCTCCCCTGAAGAACAGTGTTGAATAATATTCCCTGAGCGGATGCCATTTTGAAATCTTCTGTGTGCTAGGTGTTAGACGTGACGACGTGACATCCTGGTTCCGTCAGCTCGTTCTGATTCAGTCCGTTGTTGCACGTCTTCCCATGGTTCAACAGCCGTGCTGAAAACGTGTCCCTGCTGTTCTGTGAGCTAGCGTGTCCACGAGGCCTCATCGCGCAGTGGCGGTTCACGACGGCCGTTCTGAGTGCTAGTGTGTCCACGACGCCTCGTTGGCGGTTCGCGACGGCCGTTCTGTGATGGGTCTCCCACTGATGTCTCCCGCCAGGTCACTACGATTACCATCACTGTTACAAGGCCTTTGACGGCAAGGACGGCGCCTACAGCCAGAAGTTTGGCGCTCCAGTCACCTACTACTACGACAACCTGAGCAGCAACGACCTGTACTCTGTGGACCAGGACCTGCTGAAGGACTACATCAAGAGGCAGATGTGGGTACAACCAGGAAGCATGTGTCACATGGTTTAGGCTTCCAGTAATGGAATGAATGCAGGTTGTACCGTTTAGCTGAACCGTCGTACTAAGAGGCTTAACCCTTGGAGGCAGATTGTCGCGCTCTAGAAGCCTGGTAACAGAACGTTGTGAAATACTTAGCCAGAGTTGAGTGCCTTACTGAGACGCCTTCATAGGAGGTATGTTGATGATTGGTGGAGTGGTGTTTCTCTTGGTTTGTTTACGCTCTCCCACCTGCCACAGTGAGTACTACTTCAGCCTTGACAACCTGGAGCGGGACTTCTTCCTGCGGCGAAAGATGGACCAGGAGGGCTTCCTGTCCCTGGGCCTGGTGGCCAGCTTTCACAGGGTGCAGGCCCTCACCACTGACGTCAGCCTCATCATCGAGGTACGCTCTTCCTGAAACCGAACCGTTGTGTAAGACCCGCGCCGGCGTAGTTTCACAGCGAGGGACGGTGTGGTTGTGGGTAAATGGTCTTCCTGGATGCAGCTCTTAGAACCGTTTCACATTGTCCGTGAACTACAAACCCCAGAGATGCCTTATTGCTGTTATACTTCAATTAGCATTTGAAAGTAGAGTGGATTAAGTAATTTGGTCTTTCAGCCAATCCAAATTCAGGTTTCGAACCGCCTGGTTTATAATGTTTCGGCTATTCTGTAAAGCAGTAATCTGTGGATTTTGTATCTTTAGTAGTTCAGCATGATGCATATATCTAGTTCATAGTCCCTACTTTATAGGACACTTCTCTAGCAGAATAGGAGTTGTAGTGTCAGTGTACATTACAGCGAATGTGTCGATTGGTTGACATGCTGTTCTGCCGCCTGTGAAAACGTAATTATTTTCCGGACAAATCCATTGTCATCTGTTGTAGTCCATCTAGGAAGGTGTGCAGTGATTCTGCTGGCCTTCTTTTATGGACTACAATATTCTCTGATATTTTCTTCCAAATTTGGGGATTTTAATAACTGGCTGCAATCTTTCTTGCGTTCCCAAACAGTTTAAGTGGGTCAGTTTGAGGGTTTGTTTAAAATGCTGACTTTTTAAAGCTAACTAGATTTTATTCATATGGATATGGTGTGTCTTTTGATGATTACTCAACATGTTCTGTTGGTTGGTTGACACAAACGGTCAACTCTTTACTTGTTTACTAAATGTTGAATGCTTGTTTGGGGGGTTGTGTTAAGCTGTGAGTCTAGTATCCACAAATAAGCTCGGTTTCATAACCTCAACCTCAAACCTCAAATTTGCCTTCAGGCTTTGAAGGACAGCAAAGAGGTGGAGATAATTGACATGAAGATCCGGCGGAAAGTGGAGCCAGAGAAGTGGCCCCTTCCGGGCCTGTCCATTGGCCCTGACCACAACCAGGTGGACTTGACCCAGCTCATCCACTGCCCTGAGTTTGTGCCCCGCCAAGTGCCGACTGAACAGACAGGTACAGTGACCACACCTCTTTGCCAGACACACCCATCACACATCCAACAGGGCCGTGGCTTGGATGAGTTACTATCGAAATAGATCAGGTTAGCCACCTAGCTCGCTGCTCAAGTTCTCCCTGAAATGATTAGCCACCTAGCTCGCTGCTCATGTTCTCCCTGAACAGATTAGCCACCTAGCTCGCTGCTCAAGTTCTCCCTGAACAGATTAGTCACCTAGCTCGCTACTCAAGTTCTCCCTAAAAAGATTAGCCACCTAGCTTGCTGCTCAAGTTCTCCCTGAAAAGCCTAGCCACCTAGCTCGCTGCTCAAGTTCTCCCTGAAAAGATTAGCCAACTAGCTCGCTACTCAAGTTCTCCCTGAAATGATTAGCCACCTAGCTCGCTGCTCAAGTTCTCCCTGAAATAATTAGCCACCTAGCTTGTAGTATACATCTACTTAGCCAGCCTGATCGCTTGTCTGTGTTTAGTGTCAACAATGTACAGTTCAATAAAAGGCATGTAAAGTGTGTGTATATTTATCACAAGATTCCCTTTCAAAATAGGGAATTATTCTTGGCCACACAGAGTGACTGTTAAAACTGTCAGATTGAAATGATAACCCAGATATACTTAGTCATTCTGACCGGTTCTTTACGCACAAGGGTATTATCTACAGTTACAGTGGCTCAGTTTACACACAAAGCCCGATTGTGAACTTCCTTCCCACCATTTGGTCTTGTTCACATCAGGCCTGGTCACGGGGGGGAGGGGGGGAGAGATCACAATTGTGGTCTTTGTGTAGACGTGGCCCGTGTTCACCAACAGCACGAGTGTTCATGCGAAGGCTAAATGTCTCCATATGTTGGCCCGGTTGCAGCTGAGTTGAGACAACTGGGTTGCCTAGTGACAACCATAAGGTGCAATACGGTTGGCGGGCAGAAGGGGGGGCCATTTCACACTGCTCCCTCTGTGGGAATCAACTCAGCTCCTTTCCTTCTGTGTGACAAGTATACACCTACTTTGGCAACGGCCATTAGTCCGTTAGAAGGGCAGCGGAGGAGCCTGTGTGCATGTCCCCCACTGTCCCCCACGTCCCAGTCCAGGCAACAGTGTGAGACTCAACCGCCGATTACAGCTCACCGTCGTTGATATGGAGTCGGCTATGTCCATGTTAGTCTGCTTGATTTAAGTTGGTACTTTATGTACTTGCTAATACTGAAATGTCCCGTCTCATGCTCCGCTGTGCATTTAACCAAGGTAATAAAAAGACCTCACACCTTTTTAGTCAATTTATTTTTCACCACCCAGCTATTCAGATTCTAAAGTTGTTGTTTTTGGCATCCACGCAGTCCACTGTGTGCCTGTGTCTAGCGCTCACCTTCAGAGTCCATCTAATCGACAGAGTCTGCTCCAGGGTCTCCACGTTCCTCCACGCCTACCCGCGGCTCGGCTCGGACCTCCACGCAGCCCAAGGTGGAGCAGGACGTGTCCAACCTGAAGAGCATGCCCAAGGGGCTGTCGGCCAGTCTCCCCGACTTGGACTCAGAGTCCTGGATCGAAGTGAAGAAGAGGCCCAGGCCTTCCCCGGGCAGACCCAGGGTGAGTGATCGCCGTTAAACCTGTGGGTTTCTTAACTCTCTTGTCTGTGACCGGTTTCCTGGGATTTGAGAGATCTGCTCAGGGCTGTTAATGGGTCAGGTGCTCTTGACAGGTTTTTCTTCCAACATTCAGTTTCAATGAGTTGATGAATGGGACAGGTCAAGCCAACAAGGCTATTTACTTATATCATATGTGATGTTCAGTCATTAAGAAGTGGCTAAAAACGTTGGTGAGCTTGACCTTTTCAAAGCCACAGTGAGTGCAGGAATTTGGTCATACTTGTAACATGACTGTTCTAACAAAATCCTGTTAACAAAGGCTTTCCTTCAGGATGTCTTTGCAACTAATTTACTCTCCGCTGTTTTCATGATCAGCTGCCTGGCAGCTCAGCCAAAACGAATTAAAAAAAAATGTGAGCTAAATGGTGAATGTTCAGAATGATCATCAGAAAGCTGCCCTTTGTCCAATCAGCTAAGCTGGCTAATTAAAATCACACACTAAGAGTGGATAACTAGCAGGTCAGGTGACTAGCTATCTACTACAAGCTAGCTTATTGCCTGCATTCTCTGGGAGATTGTTAGTAAATATGACAAGCTGTCTGTCTGGCGAGTAGACAAGTCCTGATGGCTGTTAGTGGCTCATACCACAACAGTTAATGATGTTAACCACTTGAGGGGACACTTGGATTCGCTAAAGGGTACATTGATAGAACATAGACAGTGGACCGGAAAAGGTCCTCTTTGCTCCAAAATGATCAGCACCTGTTGGGAACATTTGTTTGCTGTCTTTGGACCACTGCCACTTGTAAAGTGAAATGTTTTCTCTGCTTCCAAATGAAAAGCGAACTGCATCATATTAGTGCCGTGGTAGATATTCTTGGGTCAAATGGCTGTTCGGGCCAGAGGTTTTGGGCCTTTCACGTTACATACAGTAAGCCCAGTTTCTAGAGTAGTAGAAGTGTATACAGAGGGACCATTTTCATTCTGTTGAAAACTATATTGAAGATCCTGTATTTTCCATTTCCCAACCCAATGTCATTATACCGTCTGTTGAAGGCCTCCTTGTCCTCCCCACATCCCTGCCTGCTCCTCTACATTGCTGTGTCTCTACCTCCTTGTCTCCCTCTCGGTACCCGTTCATCCCTCTCCCCGCCATCCGCACCTCTCCCCCGGGACGTTGACTGACGTAGACCCCCTCGTTGCAGCAGAAGGACGAGGCTCGCTCCCCTGGGCCCCGGCCGGGCTCCAGCCCCGTGCCGTCGGCCTGCTCGGCTCCGGCGGCGAAGGAGGAGCTGGATGAACCGGAGGAGCTGGACTTCATGTTCGACGAGGAGATGGAGCAGATGGACGGCCGCCGGAACACCTTCACAGACTGGTCCGACGAGGACTCGGACTGCGAGATCGCCGACAACGACGTCAACAAGATCCTTATCGTGACGCAGACGCCGCCCTATCTGCGCAAGCACCCGGGCGGGGATCGTACCGGCCACCACACGTCGCGCTCCAAGCTGACCAACGAGCTGGTGAAGGTCATCAACGACGGCCTGTACTACTACGAGGCGGACCTGTGGGACGACAACTACGAACCCGAGTACGCCACGATCAAGGTCAGTCCCCGTCACCCCGGCGACAGAGTCGGGCAGGGAGCGCTCCCGTCTAGGGGAGGTGTGTGATGCTGTTGGCGCGGGAGGCGTTGGTGTTTTGTTGGCCGCTGCCCGTTTGTTGCAGCTCACAAAGGGGGTTGTGGTCAGGCATTTCCTCAGAGTGTGTGGGGGGGGGGGGGGTCTGTTTAGAGATCAGCCTCACTACTTCGGCTCATAGTGCCTTCCAGTAATGATCTGTTTAGAGATCAGCCTCACTACTTCGGCTCATAGTGCCTTCCAGTAATGATCTGTTTAGAGAACAGCCTCACTACTTCGGCTCATAGTGCCTTCCAGTAATGATCTGTTTAGAGAACAGCTTCACTACTTCGGCTCATAGTGCCTTCCAGTAATGATCTGTTTAGAGAACAGCCTCACTACTTCGGCTCATAGTGCCTTCCAGTAATGATCTGTTTAGAGAACAGCCTCACTACTTCGGCTCATAGTGCCTTCCAGTAATGATCTGTTTAGAGAACAGCTTCACTACTTCGGCTCATAGTGCCTTCCAGTAATGATCTGTTTAGAGAACAGCCTCACTACTTCGGCTCATAGTGCCGTTCAGAGAACAATACCTGCCGTAACAAACTGGAATGAGAAAGCGGTGGTGATCTAGTGTCCGTCTACCACTGGGTTCTGTTTAAGTGGGCCATTCTGACAAGTTCCAGTTGTCCATTCTGTCCAAGTCGCATGTCAGTGTGTGACTTTCTGCATGTGACAGGCCACGTTATTGATGTTTCCATTCAATCGTTTGTGTGTGTGTGTGTGTGTGTGTGTGTGTGTGTGTGTGTGTGTGTGTGTGTGTGTGTGTCCCGTTCCCATTGTGGCCATGCTCTTTGTGTTGTTCACGTGTCCCCAGTCCAGTAGTGTGTGGAAAACAGTGTTGTTTATAAAGCCCATACCTGGGCGGCCTTGGCCTATCTGAGGTCTCTGTGGAGAGGGATTCTGGGAAGGACACGGCCTATCGGATATCGTCACAAGTAACTTGTTCAGAGATGTCTGATGCCCGAAATGTAAGTGCTGTTTAAGTTTGCCCAAAATGGCCCCCCCGTTTTCCTTTGGTGGCCCTCTGGTTCCGCTCAAATGGGTTGTCGTTTTTGAAAAGCAGCGGGCTCTGTTTTTGTCTGGACGCTGTTACTGTTAACACGGTTGTTGGCAGAATAAAACCTCAGAGTTGTAGTTAATGTTGCCTGGTGTTCTTGGTCTCCATGTAATGTTGCTGGACATTGGGACCTCATTGGGCCAGTAGATCCTTGTTAAGAATGGTTCATTCACAACTTGGTCTGACTTCAATTGAAGTCTTGGTAAGAGGAAATCCGTTTTGGACTTACATTGAGGCAGTGATTCTTTTTTTTTTTTTTTTACCTGGTCAGGTTTTGTCATTTGGTCTGTGTGCCTTTAACCAGTAATGGCTGGTCCTGGACTAAGAACCACTGTCAGTGTGTTAAACCAGGTTATTGCCATTGAACTGGGTTTTAATCTGAGCCTGGGAAACAGGCCGCTGTCTTACTGAGCCTGTCTGTCCTGCTGTTGTCCCTGCAGCAAGAGGTGGAGAACTTCAAGAAGGTTCATCTGATCACCAGGGAGGAGTTTGACTGTCTGACCCCTGAGCCCCCTGTTGACCCGAACCAGGAGGTGCCCCCTGGACCCCCAAAACCCCAGCAGAGTGAGTACCCCCCACACGCACCTCCCAAAATGGGCCGCACACCGACCGGTCACACAGATGGAACTGGACTCACGACTGCTGCCTGATCTGTCAGTTCCCGTAGACGCCCTGGCCGACAAACTGTTTGGAGCCCCCGAGCCCTCCACGATAGCCCGCTCCCTCCCCACCACGGTGCCGGACTCGCCCAACTACCGCAGTGCCCGGACACCGCGGACTCCTCGCACGCCACACCGGAAGGACCCGGCCATGACGCCCCGCTTCTACCCGGTGGTGAAAGAAAGCCGGCCCGTGGACGCCAAGGTACCAGTCAAGTCCGTCTTGGCAGCACAATTCATACATAGCAGCAATTCAGTGAGCTTTACAAAGAAAAATACAAGTGATGATATAATATGAACATGCAGTACGCAGCCCACTTGGATCTCCCAGGACTCTGGTGGAAGTCTGCTTCCACAGATGGCAGAGGGCCTGCAGGTGTGCTTATTGATGAATTGGGTGGCTAGTTAGTACCTCACCTGGTTTAATGGATCTTAGTTAGGCACCAGTTGAAAGGGTAAACCGAAAACCAGCATACACTAGGCCAGGCTTATGCAACTCTTATCCTACAAGGTTTGGAGCCTGCTGGTTTTCTGTTCATCATTGATTGCTTCCACCTGGTATCCATCCGAAACAAGTCCCTGATTAGAGGGTTGCAGAGATTACAGGGGTGGGAGTGGCTTGGCGGTCTGAAGGTCCGTTTGAGGGTACTAGGCCCTCCGCAGAATCACTTTCACTCTGGTGTCCCAGAGTCTCCAGGCGATGCGGGCTTGCACGGCTCCTGTCTTGAATATGGCCCTGTTTTGGTTCTGAAAGTTTCCTCTGCTGTGTTTGTGTTCTGGAGTATGTGGCGTCGTTAATTGTTGCCTCCATCCACCCCCCTCTCCAGACCCCCAGGAAACGGAAGACCAGACACAGCTCCAACCCCCCGATGGAGTGTCATGTTGGCTGGGTGATGGACTCACGAGAACACCGATCCCGTACAGCCTCCGTCAGGTGAGTCCGGATGCCATGGCAATGCTTGTTATGGTCACTTTGAGGTGATTATCACCGAAACGTTGTCAGTTTGCTTCAATGCAAATGTACTGGTTTGACTTGGTATTAATACATTTAACTTGGTATTAATACATTTAACTTGGTATTAATACATTTAACTTGGTATTAATACATTTAACTTGGTATTAATACATTTAACTTGGTATTAATACGTTTGACTTGGTGTTTACACTGGGTTGACTTGGTGTTTACACTGGGTTGACTTGGTGTTTACACTGGGTTGACTTGGTGTTTTACACTGGGTTGACTTGGTGTTTTACACTGGGTTGACTTGGTGTTTTACACTGGGTTGACTTGGTGTTTTACACTGGGTTGACTTGGTGTTTTACACTGGGTTGACTTGGTATTTTACACTGGGTTGACTTGGTATTTTACACTGGGTTGACTTGGTATTTTACACTGGGTTGACTTGGTATTTTACACTGGGTTGACTTGGTTAATGTACTGATGCAGGTTTAATCTGTTGGTGTGTTTGGTTAATGGTTCCTTGCCTTCCCCTTTGGCAGCTCCAACGCCAGCCCATCAGAAGGTACCCCTGCCCTCGGGGGGATTGGCTGCACCCCCCAGTCACTCCCCAAGTTCCAGCACCCCTCCCACGAGCTGCTCAAGGAGAACGGCTTCACACAACATGTTTACCACAAGTACCGCCGGCGCTGCCTAAATGGTAAACTTTGGTTGTTTTATACAAACAAGCCATCTAAGCTGATATTTTCTGAGGTTAATTGATTAGCATGCTAGCTGTTCCTCGCTAAGTTAATGAGACAAACAGGCAATCATTTATACATTTAACTAGCGTTTCATTTGTTGGATAATCACCACTAGACTAGTAGCAATGGGCAACACCTTTTATCATTTCCGTTAATTTCAACAGGCTATGGGAGAAAAGTAAATTGAAAAGTATGAATACATTAGGGATATTTCGTTTTCAAATGGCCATGCTCCTCTAAAAAGTTCTTAGTGAAAATGACCTTGCCTTGTTCCGCTTTAATTGTATCAAAAGCAAGTTGGTCTTTGCCCCATCATATCAAACCTATGTGTGTGTGCCATTCCCCACTTCCCTCCTATGGGATATGCTTTGAATCAGTCTGTGACCTCAGAACAAACGTCTTTGAACGCCTTTAACACCTTTTCAGATTGGATCCAGCCATTCACTTATTCAAACAGTTCAGTCACAGCAACTTCAAATCAGTGACCGTGAGACAACTTGGACCTGTGTACTATATCCCTATCATTGCTTTTCGCTTTATCAGAGTCTAGAACAGGGCTTTCCAAACGGTTCCACTGTAGGCCAAGTGGCTGCAGGCTTTTGGTTCCCTGTCCACACCTAAACCAGCAGGTGAGGGTAGAAACTAACCAATTAGGGACCTAATTAATCAATCAAGTCCAAGGTCGGAGTGAAAACCTGCAGACACTTGGCCCTCCGTGGTTCAACCCCCCTGGACTAGAACAGAGTGTGGGTACACCCATGTCCCATAATGCAAATGGAGATAAACTTGCCATGTCACACTTTGGTGAGAATAAGACGTAGTTTTGATCCCTGCACTGCCTCTGTCTTGCTGACATTTCACCTCTCTGTCTAACCAATCACAGAGCGCAAGCGGTTGGGCATTGGCCAATCCCAGGAAATGAACACGCTGTTCCGTTTCTGGTCGTTCTTCCTGAGGGATCACTTCAACAGGAAGATGTACGAGGAGTTCAGACAGCTGGTGGTGGAAGATGGGAAAGAGGGATACAGGTAATCAATTACCCGTTAGTCCTTACAAACCGGATAAACACCCACCTGACCACACGTTAGTCCTTACAAACCAGAAACACCCACCTGAACACCCGTTAGTCCTTACAAACCAGAAACACCCACCTGACCACCCGTTAGTCCTTACAAACCACGAAACACCCACCTGACCACCCGTTAGTCCTTACAAACCAGAAACACCCACCTGACCACCCGTTAGTCCTTACAAACC
>JACXGJ010012769.1:0-17355 GCA_016801105.1 Esox niger
TTCTGTCAGTTATAATATGATGTACAGTGCTACTAGAGTTTCTGTCAGTTATAATATGATGTACAGTGCTACTAGAGTTTCTGTCAGTTATAATATGATGTACAGTGCTGCTAGTTTCTGCCAGTTACAATATGATGTACAGTGCTACTAGAGTTTCTGTCAGTTATAATATGATGTACAGTGCTACTAGAGTTTCTGTCAGTTATAATATGATGTACAGTGCTATTCGAGTTTTTGTCAGTTATAATATGATGTACAGTGCTGCTAGTTTCTGTCAGTTATAATATGATGTACAGTGCTACTAGAGTTTCTGTCAGTTATAATATGATGTACAGGGCTGCTAGTTTCTGTCAGTTATAATATGATGTACAGGGCTACTAGAGTTCTGTCAGTTGTAGTATGATGTACGGAGATACAATAATTTCTGTCAGTTGTAGTAAGATGTAAGGTGGTACTAGAGTTTCTGTCAGTTGTAGTATGATGTACCATGATACAAGAGTTTCTGTCAGTTGTAGTATGATGTACCATGATACAAGAGTTTCTGTCAGTTGTAGTATGATGTACCATGATACAAGAGTTTCTGTCAGTTGTAGTATGATGTACCATGATACAAGTGTTTCTGTCAGTTGTAGTATGATGCACGGTGATACTAGAGTTTCTGTCAGTTGTAGTCGGATGCACGGTGATACTAGAGTTTCTGTCAGTTGTAGTATGATGCACGGTGATACTAGAGTTTCTGTCAGTTGTAGTATGATGTACGGTGATACTAGAGTTTCTGTCAGTTGTAGCATGATGTACGGTGATACTAGAGTTTCTGTCAGTTGTAGTATGATGTACTGTGATACTAGAGTTTCTGTCAGTTGAAGTACAATGATTCTCACCAGCTTCACCACAGTTCCATCCATCAAAACAGTTATTTTCCTTTTATACATGTTTGTATATCTTCTTTATAAGGAGCATGTTTTAAATCAGATTAAATATAACTGCATTACATGTAATATTTATCACTTTTGCCATACCGCGTAAGCGGACCCGCCAAAGAAGAGCGAAAGTCACTGCAAGCGGACCTGCAAACTTTAAGTCCCATGTTTGGATCACAGGCCAAGTGAATTACGCATTATGAATTATTCCCTGTTGACGAAAGCTTTGCTGGCAAAAATCTTGCGTATGTATATTATGGTATATCTGAAATAAAACTGTTTAAGGTTATATTGTGACTGTATGTCAGGATATACAAACATATTTTCTGGCTACAACATACAGTAGTTACGTTATAGTAAGCCTTATCTAAAACTGTATACGGTTATATTGTGACTGTTTCTGGCATGAAAAAGTTCATCTTCAGTCTCTTTAGCAATTGCTCAAGTCTTATGAATAATCCTAGGAAGATAGTAGATACTAAATAAAACGGCCAGTGGCTAAAGCCATACATTCCATAGATGCTATGAGGGAGGTAAATTTAATAAGAAACGTAAGTCAGTTTAACACAAAGCTCCATGGTGTTTAGCGACTGCTGAAACGTGTAATGACGCACCGTAGTGGTTAAAGACACTGCCTTTCACGTGGAAGACTTACGTTTGAATCTATTAAAAGCAACAACGTTTATTAAATCTATTTGTGGGCCGCAATAAAACTACGTCATACAGTATTGACACTATTTCTGGTAGATTCTGGGATTCTCTCGTCTTTTCACTTGATGAAAAAGTTAGTTATTGTCACCTTTATTGATAGTTATTGTATCAATGTCATTCACGAATGAAAGAAAGAAAGAAGTATGTTGTTATGACATGAAAGAAAAAAATATTATGCCATGCAATGAAATAGCTTTGGCAGACTCGCTAGCAATTGTAAAAAACTTGACTCTTCTAGTAAGTTAGTAGATACTGGTAAACCCTATTACTGGCTAATATGCTGTTAAAACATCCAGTGGCAAATGCCATACAGTTCATAGACGGTATTTGTGGTGGAGGTAAACTTAGTAGGAAACATTGGTCAGTTTAACACATATAGATGTAAATACTAGGAAATTAAAGCTGAAGTACTCATCTTTTGATCTTAAAGTCAAATGTCTTCAGTGACCAACAAAAACAAAGGAATTTGCCTTGCTGTTCCAATACTTCAGGAGGGTCTGTATGTAAAGGGGTGCCTTGGAAATACTTGTTTTCATAAATGTGTGCTTTGTGACAAAAACATTTTAGAACCACTGAGCTAGACTTGCTAGCTGTAAAGAGCCCTCTTCACCAACCTGAGCTTGAAACTTTAGATGAGGCAGTGGCATTCAAGTCCAGACTCATTTGCTACATCTACAGGAGATAACTCGTCCTCCACCTCCTCTAGCCTTGCCTGCGACACATTGCCTTCTTGAGCCTTCTTCTTTTTGAAAAACCTACTTATATCCATAGCCGCTGTTCAATTCAAGCCTTGCCTCAGTGAATTAACTACCACCGGATGCCAACAATGACAAGCCCTGCTCTCTCTTTTTCCCCTCTCACACAAAATGCGCAGGTACAGAGTAATGTGAAGTAGATCGGCATATCGGATGACACACAAAGGACCCAAAACATACTCGCATTGTGATCAGCTTTATCATGTAATTTTCTCGGTTTTTAATGCGCTATTGGAATGACAGATGTATTGTTCTGGACTATTTTTGTATTATTACTATTTAAATTTAGAATTGAAACTACTTAATGATTGAGTATTTGATACACTGCTGATTGTGCAGGTTTTCCTACTTACAAAGCATGTAGAGGTCTGTATTAAGTACAGTATATGTTATAATGGGGATAATAGTTGTGTGGGTATAAATGGCATTCTAGATGTGCAATCAAGGCAAATTGAAGGAGTAATGTAGCATGTGCAAACAGGATGCAGAGATTGCAGCAATGAGGTCACCAAGGTGGACGTGTGTGTAACAACTGCAACAAGTGAAAAACTTCCATTGTCAGGTTTGCAAGGCAGTGTCAGAGTAGTACAAGGGAGTAGTGCAACAAGGTCCCTGAAAGGCGGAGTGGTATGTTTGGTGATGGGTCACAGAGTTCAAAGAGTTCAGCAGGGTTACAGTAGATTGAAATAAATTGTTCCTGAGCCTGCTGGTGGGGGAAAGAAGAGACCTGTGCCACCTGCCTGATATAGGAGGGCAAACAGTTTTTGACATGGATGTGAAGGGTCCCTGATGATCCTGCAGACATCGCTTACGCTGAAGGTTTATGACGGTAGGAAGCTGGGCACGAGTGATGTGCTGGGCGATTTTCACCATCGGTTGCAGAGCAACCACCAATCCACTCGGGGGCGCAGTTTGTCCGAATGCTCTCGATTGTGCAGCGGTAAAAGTTCACAAGGATCTTGAAGGATAGGCGTGTCTTCTTTAGCCTCCTCAAAACGTAAAGGCACTGTTGTGCCGTTTTGACCAGAGGTGAGGTGTTAAGGGTCTAAGGAGAGGTCCTCAGAGATGTGGACACCCAGGTATTTGAAGCTGGACGCGCTCCACCTCAGTGCCATCGATGAGAACTCGGCATGACTGTAGCCTTTAGACATCCTGTAATCCACAATGAGCTCCTTGGTTTTCTTTGAGTTGAGGGCCAGGTTGTTATCAGCGCAGTTTGCCGCCAGGCACCTGACCTCTTCCCTGTAGGTTGACTTGTCATTGTCACTGATCAGGCCCACCACCGTAGTGTTGTCTGCAAACTTGATGATGGTTACAGGAGTACAGGAGGGGGCTCAGCACACAACTTTGTGGAACACCAGTGTTCTGGATCAGGGTGAAGTTGTCTAACCTGACAGTCTGGGGTCTGTTGGTTAAGAAGTCCGGAGTCCACTTGCAGAGAGTGGGCTGATCCCCAGGTCATGGAGTTTGTTTACCAGCCTAGAGAGGATGACCATGTCGAATGCTTAACTAATGTCTATGAACAGCCTTCTGAATATTAGACAACAAAAGTGATGATGTCATTAGATAGAATAAATTGTTTCTGAAATTATCTCTGGCCTTTTCTGTGCATTGACACAAAAAGGTTATTTACTTATTATAGATGGCAGTATATTCTCAAATACAGTTCAATTTCAATCCAGAACTGCTGATTGCTGCTCATTTAGCACCAATGTGCAATAAATGTTTGTTTGTGTGTACTATTATTGTGGCGGCGGAATCGGGTCAGTTCTCCTTCACACTCAGGTCTCCTTCTCCACCGTAAATCCTTGTAGATCTAAGGAATGCACTTTCTACATGTTCCCTGTCACTTGCCCTGTTAAAACTTAGCAGGACATGAGGTCTTGGCTAACACCTCCGGAGTACCAGGCTTGAAAGACTCATTGCTGTCCCTGTCCAAAGTCCACCTGGTTGTGTTGCAGATCAAGACGATAACAGATGATTCCAGCTGCCCCTCTGCTGCCACCCCTCCCGGGTTGTCCTTTTCCTTGTCCGTCTTGTCATGCATTTGACCTTAATGTTCACCCAGCACAGCCAGAAGGGGACTGGTCTCCCCTCTAAGCCTGGTTCCTCTCTAGGTTACTTCCTAAATGTCTGCCTTCTTAGGGAGTTTTTCCTAGCTACTGTAATTCCACACTGTTATTTATTGCTCTTCGGGGTTTCAGGCCGGGTGTTTTGTAAAAGCACTGTGACAACTGCTAATGTAAAAAGTGTGTTATAAAGAAATTTGGTTGATTGATTAAATGTATGCTTGCTTCATTTTTTTCTCTATCTATGCTACAGTAAAGAGAGATCTAATTTCATGCAGAATCAGGACTGGATTTCACACATCCGTGTACTAGTTTTAGGAACATTGCCGCCATCTATTGGAGATCATCTGCTTCACACTCATTTGAATTTCTCCCTCCCAATTGACTACAATCATTTACAAATCATTAGCAGCTGTTCTGATGCACCTGATTCTAGTTTGAACCCTTTAATGTAATAATAAAGGTAGGGGTGATCTGAGGAAATTGCATTTTAATATTTAAGAAAAAACAACCATACAGTGTTTGATATTACTTTTTCAAATGATAGTTTTACCATCAGTATCAATAATGATTTCCATTCAGGGCTAAGGTAGTTCTATGTCCTCCATTAAATTCCTCATTACACTATGTTAGAGAGGTTGATAAAGTTTAGATTATTGCTAAATGTAAACACTGTTTTTAGGAAGAAAACATGCAAATCATTAAGTTTTGCTTTCCGGTAATTGACGAGCCATCAGGTAGCGTGAGGACACACTGGTTGAAACACTGTATACCTGAAAATGTTTTTTTTATACCTGAAAACGTTTTTCCAAATTTTCCATGACCTGTAAATCCATCTGATTTAAATCTCGTGAAGGCAACACATTCTATTGTGGACCGGCTGAACTATGCATGCCTGGTTTCTGATTTTTAAACAAATGTAAGAATGTTTTTGTAATTTCATAGATCTTGTTGAGTTTCTAAAAAGAAAGAACTGTCTGACAAAATAGAAGCAAAAAACCAGAGACCGTAATGGAGGAGTATTTGGTAAACAGACACATTATATTCTGGAGCCTTGTAAGATGCTATTATAATGTTTGGGCTATGTTGCCTGGATGTTCTTGTATTTCTGACAACACAGGGGATCAGATGACAGTTCTATCTAACTCACACTGCTGGATTTATACCGATTTATTTTCCCATTTTTAAATACAGTTACAGACCGGGGCCTTTCGACAAACAACTGAAACGCCCACTTTCCAATGGAACACTGGGATTGCCTGAGAGCAATGAATTTATAAAAAAAGTGTTTGTGTTAATGGGTTGATGGAATATCTTAGTTAATTTGAGGGTTAATGCATACAATGGTTTTGATGGAGGCATAAACTTAGCTGTCCCTCCCAATACTGATAGCTAGTGGCAATAATTTAAATAGTCCCCTCTATTAAAAACCTCCCACACTACAAACCTGCTCCCAGGTCTAGAAGAACCTCCTCACATTCTTTAAACTCAAGAGCTCTTGTTTTAGTTTTTTCCACTCTCTAGACATCTGTCCTGAATCTGTGACCAGTCTCTGTCTCTAGACATCTATCCTGACTCTGTAACCAGGCTCTGTCTTCAGGCATCTATCATCTGTCCTGAATCTGTGAACAGGCTTTTTCTCTAGACATCTATCCTGAATCTGTCACCAGGCTCTGTCTCTAGACATCTTTCCTGAATTTGTGAGCCGCTGCTGCTTTTAGTCACTCACAATAAATACTATTGCAGGCAATTGTTTCAGCCGTCTGAAGAAAACTAAAAAAATTGATTGTAATCTCTTGTTTGTGTTTTGCCTTATGTTTTCTTGGTTTTTCAACATCTGAATTGGGGATAGTCTGTGGACACATTTAACAGACGCAACAAATTAGTTATTTGAATGACCCATTGATACATGTGGCCTTATTTTTACAGTTTCTGTGCTTTGTGATCCCCTACAGTTAATACACGTTTCATTTTTTTGGTCACACAGAATTGGTTGCTACACTCCCTGAGTATGATGATAACAATGCAACATGGTGGAAATGTCTTGTTCAGCATCATGTGGTTTTCACTGCTAGCACAGTCAATCTCCACCTCCAGCAACTCAGAAAGTCTCAACCACAACCCAAATGTGAAAAGACAGAGATCACTCATAAAGGTTGGGCAGTGCTTAAACATCAACAGAGATATCAGTCTGTTTACCAGACAGACAGGGACAGGTAGCCGAGTAGAATGGCACGGTTCATAAATCTCAGCATTTTACTGGCTGTTCTGATCAGAACCGTCCATACAGACCAACACATCAATACAGTAGGGGGGTCCATTGAGCTGCACATTCCTAATGAGGCAGACTACTGTTTGCTCTTCAGATCATCCATTGAAGACAAGCTGTTGCTGTGGAACACTTCAGACCCATTAGAAAATTCCACCATAGCGGCGGTGTTGGGGGATCGACTGGAACTGAAGAAGAATCTGGCTGGTGGAAATCTCAGGATCAACAGTCTAACCCAGTCAGATGGTGACCGGTACGGAATAGAGTGTTGGAAGGATGGCAGGATTTCAGAGCAGGATGCTGACCTCTTGGTCTGCAGGGATTCAGGTAAAAGATGGACTCTGCATGCTAATCCAGGAGAGAAGGTACAGCTAAAATGTGAAAGTACAAGGGATGGAGACAACTTGACAGTCAGATGGTTTCATATGGACCAACGCAAAAAACAAACAATACATTTGCCTGAGAATAGCTCCTCACTGTTCATCACCTACACCATCGTGGAGGGAGTATCTAATTTTTATTACACCTGTGTAGTACTGGAGGGTCAGCTTTGTTCGTTCACACAAGTCTTTTCTTTATTACCCAAAGAGCAGTATATAGCTTTTTCAGTGGGAGAGGAGGCTGTACTGCCCTGCTTTAACCATGATAACCAGACAGAGGTACGGTGGAATGCCAGACACATATATTTGGAAAACAGTACCGCTGGCAGAACTAATCAGGTTTATGTGTCAGATGGAAGAACATCAGGAAACTATTCCCTGGTCTTCACATCACTGATGCCCAACCACACAGGACGTTTTTTCTGCTATGGACTGTTACAAGAATGGAGAACTTTCCTATCACTGTATGAAATCCTGGTGTGTCCCTGGTCTGAGCCGCTCACAGAGTTCTTCTCAGAGGGAGAGGAGGTTGTTCTCAGATGTAACTCTGATCTGACTGAGTCTGACAGGGTGGTGTGGTACAGACAGACTGTACAGGTGGACAATGCCATTCTGGACACAACTAAGGAATTTGCAAACTACCCTGAAGACCTGGATGGCCGAATAAAAGCCTCTGACCCTCCCTCCTTTCTGGTTCTCTCTAACCTCTCACTGGCTGACAGTGGGGAGTACTGGTGTGCTGTCTTCTATAAAGGGGTTTGTGTCTCAGTAACTAAGACTGTCTTGGTGGAGTGGGACCCCTTTGGCATCAACTCCATGTTCTACAGAGTTTATTCTTCCCTGATCTGCTTTGCTCTGCTGGGGATGGTCTGTGTTCTGATCACCGTGAACCTGATGACCAGGAGAAGACACCAGGCAACCCTGAAGACCAGGAGGACTGCAGCCCGGACACAGAAACAGAGTATCAGTAGAGTGGAAGAGGCAGAAGAGAGTGATGAAGAAAGAGGAGAGGAAGAGGAGAGCTGAAAAAGGTTTTTCTGTCAATTGTTGTATGATGTAACATGTTACTGGAACTCTGACTGTTGGTGTATGATGTAACATGTTACTAGAGTATCTGTCTGTTGGTGTATGATGTAACATGTTACTAGAGTATCTGTCTGTTGGTGTATGATGTCGCATGTTACTAGAGTTTCTGTAATGAGGTGTGACCCAGGCATTTGTTTGCCATTAGGGAGTTTTAACTGGATGTGTCTTGCAGAGTGGGTGCTGTATGTGGAGGGATAGGGGGCAGTAGTCAGACTGCAGTAGGTTTTTCTGCGAAGAGCAGGGGTGTCAAACCGGTTCCATGGAGGGCCGAGTGTCTGCGGGTTTTCGCTCTCACCTTGTACTTGATTGATTAATTAGGTAACTCATTGGTTAGTTTCTACCCTCACCTGGTTGTTAAGGTGTGAACTGGGAACACATTTAAAGGAAAAACCGAAAACCTGCAGACACTCGGCCCTCCGTGGAACCGGTTTGACTCCTGTGGCGAAGAGCATTGGTGCAAAATCTGATGTCTGAATGGTAGAAAACATCTTGCCACTCAAGAGCCCCCTAACATGCTGACCTGTAAATAACATCCGCAAACTCAAGTGTGATTGGGATTAACAATTAATTGTTCAAAATAAATTTTATAGCCATTTTTACATCAGCAGTTGTCATTAAATGTATTCACAAAACACCCAGCCTGAATCATCTCAATCACGGCGAGCTCAGCAGGTTGGGTAAAGGAAGAATGATTATGGTAGATTCACGCAAGTCTAGCTTTAACCTTGGTGGTCTCCTTGAATTCTTACACACTGGTATGTACCCAGTGCTTTTCGTTGCTCTATGTTCGTATGTGTGTTTGTGCCTTGTTTCTATGTGTGGTTAATGCAGGCTAATTGGCTTTCTGGTCACCGGTTGCAGCTGATTGGTGGGACTTCGGGCTGATAGGAGAGTCACAGAGTTCTGAAATCTCTCTCTCGCTCGCTGCTGCTCTGCTGTTCGGTCTGTGTTGCTGTCTGTGAGTTAGAAGAACATTTGTGGATTGGTGCTTGTATTGAGTTTTGTGACTATTGTTTGGGTTAAAACCTTTTTCATTTGTTTCCAGGGTGAAGGGGAAAGCCGTTGGTCTTTAGACAAGAGGCCCTGGGGCGTATTCTCCCCGTAACTTTACTGTCTAAAAACACTAGGTAAGACCTGGGCGGACCACCCCCCTGTATTTTGATTAGAGCACCTGCACGAGAGGTGCTAGTGAGGTTCATTCTTTGTTGGGCAGGCAAGGTGGGGGTTGGGTTTAGTTATACTTTCTTTTCTTTTGTTCCGTCCAGCCCCTTATCCCTAATTTACCATTATGAGAAATAAATGCTCTTGTGAACAGTAGTCCTGCCTCTCATCCGTACTCCCCCCCACGACCCCATACCCATTCTCACCATTCCATAGGGGCTTCACGTGTAGCTGGTTGTTGCACTCTCTCCTCAGGGAGGCGGTTGGAACACGCATTCACTACAAAACCATGGTGTTCGCCTGAGGATCATTTTTCCCTTTGTATTTATAGACAATGAAAAAGTCTTAAACCTCTACCCCAAATCTTCGTTCTCCTTCGTCTAGTCTTTTGGTCATCCCACACCTACAGGAGTGCAGTGCCAACCTTAGTCTAGTCAAAACTCTCCTCTAGCCTGACCATGGTGTCAATGGTGAAACGTGCTTCCACTCATGCTTCTGTACATTCTTATTTTGTGAGAGTCAGTGTTAACTAGATACCACCCATAAGAGTTGAACAAAAATGTATACATGGCTGTGGTAGATTAGAACCAGCTCCTGGTGGCTGTAGAAAAGGTTTCAAATATGCATATTATTATTATTCCTGTAAAATATACTCAGATTGAGGAAGGGACATCACTATCCATCGACCTCACGATTTTGTTGAATTACATTATAATTCCTTTTTATTTGTCTTTGAAGTGTCTATTAGAAAGATGTAGCTAGCTTTCTTGTCTTCCGGAAAAAGACTGAACACTTTGATATTACATGATGTTTCTTATATTTCTGTGTTTTTATATTGCAAATACGCTTGCTCATAGTATTGCTCCTCTTAATTGATCTGGATAAGAACATCTGCAAAAAGATTAATTTTAGTTTAGTTTTGATCATCTAATGGGTCAATTCAAGATGATGAAGATAATGAAATTGCCATGTCCTAAAATGATGTGGGGCCTTTGGTGTCACTACCCTTTAATTCGAGGGTAGTCACATCAAAATGGGAGTAAGTCTAGGAATTGCAACTCTTTAATATGTAGCCCCCTACAAGGTGAAAACCATCAACTTTTCCTAAAAACATCTAAAAAAGCCAGTTCTGGAACAATATTCTTAGACAGATTTAGCTAAGGTCAACCTGTACCAGAATGATGGGAAGAAAAAAGTATGGAGAAGACTTAAAACGGCTAATGATCTGAAACATACCACATCATCTGTAAAACACGGTGGAGGCAGTGTGAAGGCATGGGCATGCATGGATTCCAACGGCACTGGGTCAATAGTGTTAATTGATGATGTGACAGAAGACAGAAGCAGCTGGATGAATTCTGAAGTGTATAGGGATGTATTGTCTGCTTAGATTTAGCCTAAATCAGCTAAATTGATTGGACGGCGCTTCACTTTTGAGATGGACAGTGAACTAAAACACACTGCAAAAGAAACCCAGGAGTTTTTAAAGAGAAGTGGAATATTCTGCAATGACCAAGTCAATCACCTGATCTTAACACGATCCAGCATGCATTTCACTTGCTGAAGACAAAGGGCCCGAGAATCCAGCTCATTATTAATACTTGTTCTTTAATTTTTGTTGCCAAACAATAATCTCAGTTTTATCTTGATTAAATTGTAGACAATTTTGGTTCCTCCAGGTACTTATGTGCTCCATACAGTGACACAGAGAGTTTGTTGAGCGGTTCGAGAGCCATATATATTTCAGTATCATTGTCATAGTTGTGGTAGTTAACGTTGTTGTTCTTTTTTTTAATATGGGCTTAATGGCAGCTGTTTTTCAGGATGGTTGCGGTTGGTGGGTGTCCCTTTGGTTGATGCTTGGCAATGTGGGTGGATTGATTTCCTGTCTGTTGGGCCCTGTCCGGGGCCTCCTCCGCATGTTCTTTGCACTGGAATGTATCTTTGAATAAGGCAGCGACTCCTCCTTTCCTACCATTACGAAACATATTCATATAGCCCAATTCTTCAGGTGCTTGTTAAGAATAGTAGCCCGACAATCTTCAGTTAGCCACGTTTCAGTGAGAAATAAAATCCAGGTTGTAGGATATAATAATGTCATTTACCAAGAATGATTTGTTGGTGAGAGATCTGATATTAAATAAAGCCAGCTTAATAGATAGAATAGGGGTTTCTGGGTTAGTACGTTGACGTGTTACAGTTAACAGATTAGACAAGTTTACTTTATAAGGTGCATGGACATGGTTCCTTCTATTTCTAATCAGCACAGGAATAGAGATACATTTCCTGTGTACAGATCAACAGATGGTCTTTTGCTTTTTACACATACCCTCCAACAATCCTCTCAACAAACATTTCCTGTGTACAGATCAACAGATCGTCTTTTGCTATCTAAACACACTGTCTGCATGTGGTACAGCAAAAGCAGATAATCATGATAAAGTTACTTAGAATTTTTAGACTGCAAATATCCACGTTATCATCCTCATCATGTTCCTGCCAGAGCTTATGAGAAAACTTATTAAAGAACAAAACAAAATGGCCCTTCACAACTGAGTTACTAGTTGATAAATGGGTAATTCAGTTTAAGGTGGGATTGGCCCACAAGATTCAACAGGACTCAGTCCCCCTGTTTCCAAATAGTTATTTTACTAGAGCAAGGGATGCACTTTCCAATGTTGTGAGAGTCCGTGTTAACTAGTCACCACCCATAAGAGTTGAACTAAGTTTCATACGCAGCTGTGCTAGATTAGAACCAGCTCTAGATGGCCGTAGAAATGGTTTCTAATATGTATCGTTTAAATATTCTTGTAATATATACTCAGTAGATTGAGGGACGTCACTATCCATGGATAGAGGGGCTTTTATGGTTGACCAACAGTAAACCTGTCTCTAAGGTTATGTTAGACACTGATCTAGCATTACTTACTTCAATGCTACCCAAATAAACAAATTCAAGTCCACTCTGTCCGCATCCATCCAACACCAACAAAAGGCAAAAAAAGGACAAAACATATTTTAGATATTATATTGAGAGAGTGAGAGACTTGTTGGTTATTCACATGTGTACACATTTGTTCTATTAATAAATGTTCTCTTGCCCATATTGTATTTAAGAAAAACTGGCATGACTAGGGGGTACAAGTTTGGACAGAATTGGTTTGAACATTACCAATATCGATGCATGTAATTAAAGCTTTGACCTTGGTTCAATCCCCCCCTGACTTCCAAATGTTTGTCTCTCAAGAATTCTCTCTGTCAAGAGAATATTTTTTCACGTGACCCTTTTATTTGTATGAATACGCACCACACAAAAAATAAATAATAATGTGACAAGCTGAAAACCCACCAAAACGGATTCTGAAGGCAAACACTACAACCACTGCACAACTGGGAAGTGATTGGGACTGTGGTACTATGGTGATTCCAATATTTAAGGGAACAATTACTCTTTTGTTAACTATAGTTGATTGTAAATGAACATCTAGCTACATTTTCTATTTCTAAATTAGATTTTTCTGAATATCGAAATGAAGTCATTAAAGAAATGTATCATGCTTACAAAAAAGGAACATTTAATACCCGAATCTCCGTTCCTCTGAACAGAATACATTGAAATACGTTAACTTCAAACACAAACAGAGATGCTTCTTAGAAACACGCGCGGTATTGCAACTGGGTTCCGTAGAAACCAAAGAACTAAACATAACTAATCTCGTAGAACTCCCTATTATCTGCATATCCAAGAACAATTTTGAAATATATCTTCTTGTACTGAGTTATCATTTAATCTAGTCATCAATGTTTTGTTATGATTAATGAAATAAAAAGTATTAACTACCATGTCATTCATTATTACTTATTTTCTGTGGAAATATTAATATTTTCAGATAGTTGCTAAGCCACAGAGAAAATAAACACAATGCCTATTATTGGCCACCATCCCCAGTCATTGGCGACCTTACTATTGTGTTGAATTACATTATAATTCCTTTTTATTTTAATTTTAATGTGTCTGTTAGAAAGTTGCAGCTAGCTTTCTTGTCTTCCGGAAAAAGACTTAACACTTCGATATTACATGATGTTTAATGCATCAGTTAAGTAAAACAATATCTACATCCAGGATTCTCTGAATCTTTTGATGATATTATGTACTGTAGAGTCTGTGCAGGATCAGCACTGTGTTCCTTGCTAATTCCCTTTGTGGATGGATAAAGGATTCTTCAAAGAACTCCATTTAAATGGTTTTATGGAAATTCTTGAACTAATGTACGTTAGAGATATGTTTGCTTTTCAATTACCTGGTATGTAACTCTGGTCTTTGTTTATGACATTAGGTACTCTAACCATATCTGCCTAAACCAAATAAGGATATCTGATTATTCTGTAAGCTTTTGACGCCTCTCTCTTTGTGCAAATAAACTGTTAATTGTGCCAGGAGAAATTTGGTCTCTGTACTTACTCCATTAAGTGTCTATCGATGGAATTGCTATCACAATTGTTCCACCAATAATATTTTTAAGAACTTTTTAGGGGGTTCTTGATACAATGGCTATTTTTGGAACCATTGCAAGGAATTCATGTAATTATCCTTGACAATCCTTTAGGGGTTCCAATACAAATTAAACCAAGATCATTCAAAGGTTACGCCGATACTGACCCTTTTTAGAGGGTTACTATGACATTGTCTATTTACTTATTACATCAGGCTGACAGTAAACTAATTTCTGCATACAGTAAAAATCCTATATTCTTCTTTCTTATCTCTATTTCTCTTTTTAATCCTCTCCTCTTTGACCTCCTCTTTCTTCATAACTATTCTCCCTCCTCTTCCACTCTGCTCCTCTGTTTCTGTGTCTGGGCTGCAGTCCTCCTGGTCTTCAGGGAGGCCTGGTCTCTTCTCCTGGTCTTCAGGTGCACAGAGATCAGAACACAGACCATCCCCAGCAGAACACAGCCCATCAGTGAAGAGTAAACTCTGTAAAACATGGAGTTGATGCCAAAGGGGTCCCACTCCACCAAGACAGTCTTAGTTACTGAGACACAAACCCCTTTATAGAAGACAGCACACCAGTACTCCCCACTGTCAGCCAGTGAGAGGTTAGAGAGAACCAGAAAGGAGGGAGGGTCAGAGGCTTTTATCCGGCCATCCAGGTCTTCAGGGTAGTTTGCTATTGTAATTGTTCCTGTGTCCAGAATGGCATTGCTCACCTGAGCAGTCTGTCTGTACCACACCACCCTGTCAGACTCAGTCAGATTGGAGTTACAGCTGAGGACAACCTCCTCTCCCTCTGAGAAGAACTCTGTGAGCGGCTCAGACCAGGGACACACCAGGAGTTCATAGCCTGTTAAGAATGAGTAAGTCGATTGTTTCATAGCAGATATACCCCCCTGAGTCATTGAGCATCAGTGATGTGATGATGTTCTTCCATGTGACAAATACATCTGATTCCCTCCACCAGTGAGATCATTGGATTCCAAGAACATCCATTCATTGTAAGCATTATTCCATAGGATATTCCATGCTGTTTCTGTTCCATTGGAGTTATCATGGTTAAAGCAGGGCAGTACAGCCCTGCTCTTCCACTGACACACCAAAATACTGTACCTGAGACAACAGCTTGTATAATTGACTGGAGATACAAGCATGTCCCTCCAGTACCACACAAATCCAATCTGAATTCATATCTTCCTCAGAAATGTTGTGGAAGCTGAGTGATGGAGCTGATATTAGACACCACATGTTCGGTCATTCTTCGATTGAACCATTTGACTATCTTGTTGTCACCATCCTCTTCACCCCCACACTGTAGCTCTACTGTGTCTCCTGGAGGCGCATGCAGAATCTTCCTTTCAAATGAACCACCACAGACAGAGGTCAGTACTGTCCTGGTACAACCCTCTGCCATCTCTCCAACACTCCCTCCTGTACTGTCCAGAACCTGACTGAGTGAGTCTGTTGATCCTTAGATATATACTATTCTGATACTGCCTCAGGTCCAGTCGATACTTAAGCTCTCCAACCAGCGAGGAATTATCAATTGGGTCGGAAGTGTTCCCCAGCAGCAGGTTATTTTCGTTTGAGGATCTGAAGATCAAACAGTAGTCTACATCATTAGGAATGTAAAGGTAAAAATGATCTCCTTCTTTCAAGATGCCTGCATGGACAGTCCTGATCATAACCACCAGTAAAACAAAGAGCTTCATGCCCTTCTATTCAGAGACGTCTGTCTGTCTGGTAATGCTGCTGTCTGCTAATGTTAAAGCCTTAACACATCCAAACCAGTGGGGCTCACACAGAAGATGCAGCTGAACATACAGTGGATAGAGAAAAGAATCACCCCCTGTAAAATAATCACATTTTGTTGCTTTGCAGCCAGAAATGAAGACAGATAAGGTTTTTGTTTCATTCAGCTGTATTTGCTCAGTGCAACTTATAACATTCAAGTGAAAGATATAACACCAACATGACAGATTTTTTTTTTTGATAGTGAGCGTTTGTGGACTGCTGTCTTCAAGTCATTCCACAGATTTTCAATGGGGTTTAAGTCTGGGCTCTGACTAGGCCATGCAAAGACATTCACAACTTTCTGTCAGAGAGCAACAAATTTTCCTCAAGAATTTGACAGTATTTTGCCCCATCCATTTTTCCTTCTAAGTGCTCCAGTCCCTGCTGCAAAGAAACAACACCATAACATGATATTACCAACTCCATGCTTTACTGTAGGAATGGTGTTATTTGGATGGTGAGCTGTATTGGATTTTTGCCAGACATTTCGTTTGGCGTTGAGGCCAAACAATTCAATTTTAGTCTCATCTGACCATAACACCTTTTCCCACGTGGCCTTAGAATCTTCAAGGTACGTTTTGGCAAAGCTCAGCCGTGACTGCAAGTGGCCTTTCTTGAGGAGTGTCTTATTTCTTGCAACCCTTCCATACAAGCCACATTTGTGGAGAATTTGTGACATTGTTGTCACATGCACACAATGACCACTCTTTGTCATGAATTCCTGCAACTGCTTCAGAGTTGCTGTAGGCCTCTTGGTAGCCTCTTTGACCAGTTTCCTCCTGGCTCTTTCATCCAGTTTGGAGCGACATCCTCACCCAGGGAGGGTCTGTGTTGTACCAAAGCTTGTTTCATGCTGAGCTAATCAAAATGACCAAAGCTGATCACAGTTGAAAGTCAATTGGCTTTGTGTGCTATTGAGAAGGTGATTAACTACACCTGGTTGGGTTTACAAGTCATTTTAAGGAGGTGAATTCATTTTCCAACTCAGTGATTCTCTTTTTAAATTTGTAAAAAAAAATTCTGACAAGTTGGTATTATATCTTTCACTTGGATGTTGTAAGTTGTAAATACAGCTGAATAACACAATAATTGTTTTTGTCCGTTTTCATTTCAGGCTGCAGAGCAACAAAATGTGATTATTTTAAAGGGGGGTGATTCTTTTCTATACCCACTGTATCTATTGGTCTGAGTTGTGAAGTGACAGAAATGGTAGATGTGTTTAAATCACAATGACTTGATGCTTACTATACAGAAATATGAAGTATAATTTTCTATTTCATTTTGTTGTCAGAAGTTTCTGAATCTACATATATACTTTCTAAAATGTAAAAGAAATGAACAGTTTTGTATGGAGAGATGAGGTGGAGGGGTGGAAGAAGAGAAGAGGGAAAGAGAGACCAGGTGGAGGGGTGGAAGAAGAGAAGAGGGAAAGAGAGACCAGGTGGAGGGGTGGAAAAAGAGAAGAGGGAAAGAGAGACCAGGTGGAGGGGTGGAAAAAGAGAAGAGGGAAAGAGAGACCAGGTGGAGGGGTGGAAGAAGAGATGAAGGAAAGAGAGACCAGGTGGAGGGGAGGAAGAAGAGATGAAGGAAAGAGAGACCAGGTGGAGGGGAGGAAGAAGGGAAGAGGGAGACCAGGTGGAGGGGTGGAAGAAGAGAAGAGGGAGACCAGGTGGAGGGGTGGAAGAAGAGAAGAGGGAGACCAGGTGGAGGGGTGG
>JACXGJ010012770.1:0-17531 GCA_016801105.1 Esox niger
ATACACCATGTACATTCAATTTGCCTCTTTGCACATTTAAAATAGCGATAATGCTTGCATTCTAACAGTTGTTACACACGCGTGTTGACTCCCGTACCTCACTGCTGCCCTCTCTGTGTCTGGGGTGCACATGCTACCTTAACACATCTCTCCTTCATTTGCCTCGTTTGCACATCTTGAATACCATTTAGAATTGCCATTTGTACCCGAATCGCAATGATCCCACTTGTAACAGACACTATACCTAATACTTGTAAAATGTCTGCCCTCTATTTTCCTTACTGCACATTTAGTATTGCTCATCTACGTATTTCACTGGTAAGATACATATACATTTTCAGGCCGCTATTTGCCTTTCTGCACATCTAGTATTGCCATTTGTACTGTATTTGCCTTCATTTCACATCTACACATTACACTCATGATGAACATGTACTTAATACTTTTAAATACTTTCTAATTGCCTGCCCTCTTCTATTTGCACTTCTGGTAAGATGCTAACTGCATTCGTTATACTGAACTTGTACAGTTCAATGACAATAACGTTGAATCTTTTCTAACATGCCTAAGAAAATGAGGAACAAGTATCTGTTGAGGATGGAGTCTGTTGAAAACAGTCAGTCGGCCCATCAATGAGCTGAGCCTGTTATTCTGAGTATTTCCTTTTTGTCTCTATATGAACACTTCTGGGAACCTGCAACTCTAAGTAGAACATCCTCATTCAGAGCACTTCTTCTCTCATCACTAGTCTTTGAAAGCATTGTGTTCGGGTACAATGAGTGGACATTGTGTGATGTGTCTCCTGGAATTCACAGGGGGAAACATTTGGCCGTGCTGATCTTGCCTCTCTTCAGGGTTTGGGTTGTTTCAAATTTTTCCTGATTTACATTTTATTTGTCCTGGGCCAGGCAAGCCTGTTCTCCATTGAACCTGTGCCTCTCAACGATGATGCAGTCCTCACACCTGCATCCATCCTCAAACGGAGTTAATGGAGAAACACGGCAACATTAATATGTCCGAAACACGCCGATGTTTCATGGCAAAAATATTACACTTCCTACAATCTGATTAGTGTGTATTTCATAGTAAGTTACACACCATTGATTTTACTGTGCGCTGAACGTATACTCAAATGAATAGACGCCTGAATAGATACACCAAGGGAAGAACACATCACTGAAAGAAAATACCAGAAAAGTACACAGCAGTCTGGACATGTGTGAATACGTGGGTTGGATGTGTGATATATTGTTTAAATGGGTTGGATGTGTAATATCTTGTTTAAATGGGTTGGATGTGTAATATCTTGTTTAAATGGGTTGGATGTGTAATATCTTGTTTAAATGGGTTGGATGTGTAATATCTTGTTAAAATGGGTTGGATGTGTAATATCTTGTTTAAATGGGTTGGATGTGTAATATCTTGTTTAAATGGGTTGGATGTGTAATATCTTGTTTAAATGGGTATATAAAACACTTCTCAGTTGGCGACGTAATTCAGAGTTTGCAAATGAGTGTTTTTGATGACATGGGGCGCAGTTTCAGCGCATACATGACAAAGCATAACATTTTTGGGGACCCACTTTGTCTGGTTTCACTTTAACAACACATGGCCAAAAATCGCAGAATCCATATTTAATGGCCACTAACCTTCTGAATGAAGTCGACAAACTCCAGAGCCTCCTTGAACTTTGCAGCGGCTTCGCTGTATTTCTGCTCAGTCAGCAGGAAGTTACCCTCCTTCTGCACAAACATGATGTGTCGCAACTTCTGCTGCCAGTCCATCCCCTCCGCTGGATGCACAAACTGAGGGTTCTGATTGGTGGCAGGCTGGGTTTCGGCACTGCTGTTTGCCTTCTCATTGGCTGTTTCATTATTCCCTATGGCTTGATTGGCTGATATTTCCTTCACTCTAGCCCTATCTTTCACTGTAGCCATAATGGAAGTTTCACCCTTCGTTACAACCTTGTTCCATGGTTTTTCATTTTTCACTGTAGTTTCTGTGCTCTCATCCTGCGCTCCCTCTTTCTTTTCCTTCTCTTTAACTTTCTTCGGTTCCTTTTTTTCCATTTCTTCTTTTTCTTTCACATCGTTTTTTTCCTTGTCCTCCATCACTTCCTTTTCTCCCTTCTCTTTAACTTCAATGTCCTTCTTCTCATCCTCCTCTTTAACTTCAATTTCCTTCTTCTCATCCTCCTCTTTAACTTCAATTTCCTTCTTCTCATCCTCCTCTTTCTTCCCCTCTTGTTCCAGGCAGTTCCAGTATTTCTGTTTCTCCTCCCAGTTTTTCTCCCTCACTCTGTCAGCGAGGAGCCTCAGCTCTTTGTAGATGAGAGAACCCAGTGTGGGGTCCAGGTTGGCAACCATGTTAAAGTCTCTCTTGGCTTCCTTCTCGTTCCACACTGCGGCATGAGCCTTGGCCCTCTTGTAGTACGCCTTGACACAGTCTGTAGGAGACAGGACCAGGGAGGAAGAAAGGGTTACGTGGGTATAGAGAGTGGTTCCTTATGGATATGATTGGAATGGTCTTCAACATTCATTGCGGTCTTTGGAAGTAAGAATGTAGCTTATTAGAATGTACATTCTACACATCGTACGAACAACCAACACACATCAGCGGAGCACTTTCGTCTCATCAAGGGGGCTGCGGATCCTTTAATATGATGCATTTCCAATTACTACATTTCTTATCAGTGCAGAACATGTCAGGGAGAGAAGATACTGACTGAGTTAAACAGGATGGAGAGTGTGTCATGTGTGAGAGAGTGTGTGTGTGTGTGTGTGTGTGTGTGTGTGTGTGTGTGTGTGTGCGTATGACATCTCTTGAGGCATGTGCGAGAGAAGGAGAGATCAATAAAGGGAGAGAAAGCGTCCTCAGTCAGACCCTGGTCTCAGAACACACACCTCCTAATACACTCTCACTGAAGAGAGGGTGACTGGGACAGATTGCCAGTTTATCTCCACATTGATGGCTCTCCTATTGTTTTCTCTTGAATTCATCCCCACTCCCCTGTAAATCTTTAATTCTGCCAACATAGCCTGTGGCAATAAGAGAGTCCCCATTGACTGAGTCCTTCTCAGAAATAAGATGTTTCTCCAGATGGAGGGATGGAGTGATGGAGGAAGGCAGATTAGAACAGAAAGAGACAACAAGGTAATTATGACATGAGCACGCTATGGAGAGATGAGAGGACAGGGAGAGAAGAGGGGACAGGGAGAAGGGAGGGAGGAGGGGAGGTAACTGCAGGAGGTCCCTCAGATGGTCCTTTTCCATGAGCCTCAGCAGGAGGACTGGTACACTACACAGGGTTCAGAACGGACTCATCAAATTCAAGGACTTACAATTACTTTCTCAAGCACCATTTTCTTATTTTCAATGATGCCCCCTGAACCAAGTAATACAACTGTAAATTGTATATTGATTTAAAGCAATTCATATCAACAGCACCAAGTATCATCTCTGTAGGCCTGCTTAACAAGGAACCATCCCAAGAATTCACACTGGCATTGAAATTCACTTTCATTTCTTTTACCACATAATTTCCAAAGAAGTGGGGACACTACATGAAATGCAAATGAAAGCAGAATGCAGTGATCTGCAAATCATTTATCCATATATTTCATTGAAATGAGTACAAATACAACATATCAATGTTGAAACATTTTTTTTTAAATTGTTTTTGAGTTTTAATTTGATGGCAGCAACACATTTAAAAAAGTTGCGACAGGAGCATGTTTACCACTGTGTTGCATCACCTCTTCTATTAACAATACTGTAAGTGTTTGGGAACTAACGAGACCAATTGCTGCAGTTTTGAAAGGGAAATGTTTTCACATTCTTGCTTGATACAGGATTTCAGCTGCTCAACAGTTTGGGGTCTCCTATGTTTGTCATTTCATAATGCGCCACATGTTTTCAATGGGTGGCAGGTTTGGACTGCAGGCAGGCCGGTTTAGCACCCGGACTCTTTTATTACAGAGCCATGCTGTCGTAAACGTGCAGAATGTGGTTTGGCATCGTCTTGCCCATATAAGCAAGGATTTCTCTATAAAAGACATAATATGAATGGCAGCATATATTGCTCCAAAACCTGTATATATTGTTCAGCATTAATGGTGCCTTCACAGATGTGCAAGTCACCCCGGCAATGTGCACTAATGCACCCCCATACCATCACGGATGCTGGTTTTTGAACTGTGTGCTGATAACAAGCCAGATGGTCCCTCTCCTCTTTAGTCTAGAGGACACGGCATCCATGATTCCCAAAAGGATTTTCTGATTTTGATCTGTCCATTTTCCACTTCACCTTAGTCCATCTTAAATGAGCTGAGGTCCAGAGAAGGTACTGGCATTTCTGGATGTTTTTTATGTATGGTATCTTCTTGGCATGGTAGAGTTTTAAAATGCATTTGTGGATTCAGTGACGTACTGTGTTCACAGACAGTGGTTTTCAGAAGTGTTTCTGAGCCCATGCAGTGATTTCCACAGCAGAATTGTGTCGGTTTTTAATGCAGTGCCAGAGGGCCCGAAGATCATGGCCACCCAATATCGGTTTTCACCATTGTCCCTTCTGTTCTGAGATTTTGCCAGATTCTCTGAATTTTTTTATGAATTGTGTACCATAGATGTGATCCCCAAACTCATTGCAGTTTTACATTGTGATACGTTATTCTTGCTTAGTGGCACTATTTGGCCGAGCAATCATTCACAGAGTGGTGAACCCCTCCCCACCCTCACGGACAGGCCAGTCCTCTCTGGAATTATGTTTTAACATCCAATCATGTTACTGACCTGTTGCTAATTGGCCAAATTAGTTGTGCGATGTTCTACCTGGTTTAGTTCTTAGCAATACAAAACATTTCCAGTCTTTTGGTGCCTCTGTCTCAATGTGTTGATGCCATCAGATTCAAAGTAAGCATGTCTTTTCCAAGAAATAAATGTACCCAGTTTCAACATTTCATATGTTGTCTTGGTACTGTTTTCTATTGAATACAGGGTTAAAAAGATTTGCAGATCTGCCTTTTGTTTTTATTCAAATTTTACATCCCAACTTTTTTCATTTAATTTAATAAATCATGACAGTCTAATTCAATAAAAAAACTGCATCAGAAAAACAACAGTCCACTGCCATGACTCGACCATACATGGTTCAAAAGCCACAGATGAATTATAATTTCGCAGGTTTAGAATTAAACCAACATCCTCACATCCAAGACCACCCTAATAACCACACAATGGAATTCTGAAGCGCTGGTCGGCGAGTTCTCGCGTCTACCCGCGTCTACCCGCGTCTACCCGGGTCTACCCGCGTCTACCCGCGTCTACCCGCGTCTACCCGCGTCTACCCGCGTCTACCCGCGTCTACCCGCGTCTACCCGCGTCTACCCGGGTCTACCCGCGTGAATGAAAGAGAACAGACAGTAAAATTAACAAACTCACAACTGATAAATTGAGTTGATGCATTAACATTAAATGGTGGTTTTGTGCGCTGTTACACATGAAATGGCAGAATATGTTTGGCCATACCTGATACTTAGTGGGAACCGTTCAACTGACAATGTCAATATAAAAACTGCACTGCGTTGGTAATCACATGGTATAGAGATTTTGGGTCTTGGTAGAAAAATGAACATAGTTGTTCCCCATCACACCATTCCTCCCTATGCCACGTAAATGTTATGTAAATTATGTAACGTTAAGTAAATCATTTTCTTTCTCAATTTCGTATACATTCCAAAAATATTTAGACAGTCGCACATTTTGGATTTGAAATGACACATGGTTATCAACTGTGCGCTTAAATGGGTATTTGCTTTCCTATCTGATGAAGCATTTCTAAATTCCACTCTGTTTGCCTCTATTCACCCCATATGTTGTACTAAAATCATTAACACATTAACATCATGCACAATAAAACTGCCATGTTTATTATTCCGTCCTATTTCCTTTGCATGCAATTACATTTTGAAGTCTGTGACTGACAGACATGCCCAGATGCTGGTTATCTTCCCTGGTGAATTTCTGACAGGCCTGAACTTATTGTCTGGTCTTCAGAATGAGACCGGCACTTTGAGTTTGAATCACATCGGCTGATTGATTTGACCAGTCAAAAATTGTGAACCATTTCACGCCTGGACATCTCATTTGTAGCTATGGAAGTTTATTTTGGGTCATTCTTCTGTGTGATAAAGTGCCGTCATATTAGGTTAGGGGAATGTGACTATAGCTGAGCAGATAAAGTCTGCTTGGGCACCTGGTAGGGGGGAGATATTTACCACGCGTGTTGTAACTTCTGAATGGGTCATAGAAAGTGCTGGAATACAGAGCCCCCACCAAAAAAACCAAGTGTCACTGTCCGGTTACTTCTTGTGTTATCTGTATTCACTAAAGCATACATACACACGCACGCACACACACACACACACACACACACACACACGCACGCACGCACGCAGCCATCATGTTGAGTCAAAGCAGAGGAACCGAAGGGGAAGCCAAGACATGGCAGCCTGCCTCTATGGACGGCGTCTCTAGATGATGTCATTATTCATAGGGCATTGAACTATATAGTGGATGTCAGAATAGGGACTCCTTGTGGATTAGACAGAAAAACATGGAAGGCGGTACAGTACAAATCCCTGCATAAAGCAGAAAATGTGTGTCAACTTGTATGTCAACTGCAGTGCACCAAAACACACTTCACAGTCAGACAGACTTCAGTAACGCCTCTGAAAAGACTGGCCCCTTGTGGATGCAAACGCAGCCAGGGTGTGTACAAAGAACAAAAGCTGTCTGCATAGTTTGATAATAGTCAACTGGATGTGTGAGTGTGCAGGGATGTGGAGATGTGTGTGAATGTTGGGGTGTGTGCAGGGATGTGGAGATGTTTGTGAATGTTGGGTGTGTGCAGGGATGTGGAGATGTGTGTGTGAATGTTGGGTGTGTGCAGGGATGTGGAGATGTGTGTGAATGTTGGGGTGTGTGCAGGGATGTGGAGATGTGTTTGTGAATGTTGGGTGTGTGCAGGGATGTGGAAATGTGTGTGTGAATGTTGGGGTGTGTGCAGGGATGTGGAGATGTGTGTGTGAATGTTGGGGTGTGTGCAGGGATGTGGAGATGTGTGTGTAAATGTTGGGGTGTGTGCAGGGATGTGGAGATGTGTGTGTGAATGTTGGGGTGTGTGCAGGGATGTGGAGAGATGTGTGTGTGAATGTTGGGGTGTGTGCAGGGATGTGGAGATGTGTGTGTGCGGCGATGGGGGGATGTGTGTGTGTGTGTGTGTGTGTGTGTGTGTGTGTGGATGTGGATGTGTGTGTGTGGATGTGGGCACAGATGTGAATGCATCACCTTTGTGTTTGTTAATCAGGTCACTGGTGTGCTCCAGAACTTCATAGTACTCCTCCAGCTCCAACATACACTGGCAATAGTTCAACACCAGAGGAGTGATGAGCTGGTCCACAGATATATAGTCCTCATCACCTGGCATCTCCTGCACCCAGAGGGAAGACAGACTGCTTGATCAAGGGGACTAGTATAGGGAAAGGGTTGAATCAGTGTTGAACACCTGTTTCTCTTTATCATGGTGATGCTATCTCTCCTCACAGCTTGTGGTGATAAATGCCCTCCTCAATGTCATCCTTCTCCATCTCTCCCATTGCCCGGCCTTTCACTCCTGCCTTTCGCACATGTCATGACCTTCACTCCTCTCCTAAATCCTCTCACCTTGGACAGTACAATCCGAAGAAGAACTACAGCTTCCTGGTACTTCTCGGCAGCCTCTCTGAACCTTCTCTGTCTGACCAGTGCGTTGCCCTGCAGGTGAAGCGAAGGCACCTCTTTCATCTTCTCATCCTTATCCATGATCCATGTGTCCCGCTTGTATGAGAATGGGTCACCCACCTGGGAAGGGACAGGGCAACAGTTAAAACCAATGGAAACGTTCATCCAGTGTCTGCTTCATCAATCCATGGTAGCAAAACCTTTCACCACGGAAAGCAAAACATTATAATCTTATTTGACAAGGTCTGTCAGTCCCTTTTCAGTCTGACTCCTGCTGACTGTGGGCCAGCGTCACTAGACTGATGACTGTGGGCCAGCATCACTAGACTGATGACTGTGGGCCAGTGTCACTAGACTGATGACTGTGGGCCAGCGTCACTAGACTGATGACTGTGGGCCGGCGTCACTAGGTTGATGACTGTGGGCCAGTGTCACTAGACTGATGACTGTGGGCCAGCGTCACTAGGTTGATGACTGTGGGCCAGCGTCACTAGGTTGATGACTGTGGGCCAGTGTCACTAGACTGATGACTGTGGGCCAGCGTCACTAGGTTGATGACTGTGGGAAAGCGTCACTAGACTGATGACTGTGGGACAGCATCATTAGGTTGATGACTGTGGGCCTTGTGTGGGTCTTGTGTAACACATTCAACACCTCAATCTAAGTTCACTCCAACCCACACCGCATTTTTCGGACGGTTGCATGACCTCAGACTGTTCTTGGGTGAAATGGAAAGTCACACACGTTAGTCTGAGGCCACACACTGGTTATTTTAAACAAAAACAATGCCAAAATGTATGAACATATCTCCGTGGCGGGTTTAAATAAATCCCAGCCTAAACTGGGACTTCCCTGTCAATGGATCTGTTCAATAACAGGTTTAAAACGACCACAACAAAACAATGGCTCAAATGTTCCACTAAGCGTCATTACCCGAATCAGCTCCATGATGAAGATCAGCGGCTGAGGCGTCCTCATCAGTTCATCCAGCTCCGTCCAGCCGGTGCTGTTGTAGTGGAACATGTTCCCCATGCCACACGTGTGCCGCTGTCCCTCCAGGGGGTCCTTGCCCTGGGCGATCAGCCTCAGCCCCTTGGACACGATAGGGTAGAGGCCTGTGTGCTGAGGCGAGGCGACAAATGGCCAGATGAGTGTGAGGGGTGGGTGGTGAACAGGACTCAAATAGACACTGAAGCCTTTTTCCACCTCAACCCTGCTGATTGCTGAACTAGCATCCAAAACGAACCCAATCAACAGACCCATTTGACTTTCAAATGTTCCTTGCCAGGGAGGGAGGGAGAAATGACGCACATGAACATCCTGTTCCAGTTTATAGTGGTTTGTGTACAAGAGGTTGATTCATCTGAATTAGAATTAGAGCTGCAAAGCGCCCCTCCCACCCCAGTTAACATTACCAGATCATTTTAGACACCCGGATCTCTTGATACACGCCCCTTTTCACCTTGAGAAGTCGTAGGTGTGCGCGCGAGTGTGTCTGATTAAAAAGTGGCCGTACTCACTACGGCGTCACACCAGAATTCTGCCACCTCCCCGATCCTCATGGACGTCAGCAGGGGCTCCCAGACTTCCATCTTAAACATCTTCCCCACGAAGATCTCGACCGGCTTCTGGGCTTTCCGACTGTCGTCAATCACTGTGCGCTCAAAGTTGTCCAACAGCGTCTGGAAGTGGAACACCAGCTAGGATAGAGAATGACGGGTTTAAGTGACCGACCGGTGTCATTTTTGACAGATAGGATTGCTCCCTTAGAAATTGTTTTTTAATGACAGTGTGCGTGCAAAAACCGACTTGGTGGAGTTGATTTACAGACAGGGTTGTATAGAAAAATGTTTGTGCAGGTTTTTGTGGAGCCTGTATGGAGTCTGTATGTGATTTGCAGGATACGGTCACTAAAATCTGGCAACCCTGACCAGTGAAACGGCGGTTATGTTCCAGACAACCACCATGTACATTTGGTGGTTGTGGGAGGATATCCTAGCTAACAGTCTTCTCCAATCTGTCTCTGTATGTCCAGAATGACATTGTCTTAATCTCGACTGTTTGAACGTTGCTTTGCTTTAAACCACCAACAACAGCTGTCAAACAGGAGGGCCTAGTGTACGCAGGTTTTTTTTTATTATTGGTTCCCAGTTCAGACCTAAGCAACCAGGAAAGGGTACAACCTTACCAATTAGTGACCTCATTAATCAATCAAGCACAAGATAAGAGCCCTGCAGACACTGCCCTCGGTTGAACCGGTTCGACACCTGCACTTTAAACGGTGTGTCGCGGAGTCCGTCCGGAGACCGTCACCCGACACAACCGAAGCAAAAATGCATTGCGCGTGACACAGATGTTTATGTTGGTATTGTCCCGGAAATCGTTTATCACAGCCGGACTCCTGGCCTGCGTCCATATGGCTGGACGTGGTGAGATGTGTGTGATGGAGCAACGTCATCAGGAAATAAGCCTGTACCTAGTCAGAGACGTGGTAATTATGTTGACCAAATGTCTGTGCGGTGCGCTACAGCCAGATATAGAATAATCGACTCCTCTGGCGCCTTCATTATTCAGCAGTCAAACTGAAGTGGGCCGAGGTACAGCGCTGTCTAAAAATACACACTATGAAGTATTAATAAGTATACAACGCAAATTATATTTTGCATCATTTCCTCCCAGTGTTGCCGAGCTCAAAACCACACGGACTACACGACCTAATCTTTGAAAGTAGTCCAACTTAATTAAAATCCAGATAGTTTCAGTAGAAAATACCTACTTTTAGCCATCTCGAGGTGTAGTTAGCTAATTGAATTACACAGCAGATTTTTTCCCCCACCAAATAAGGAAAACTGTCTACTTTTCAACATCCAACCTGCTAAACTCTCACTAACTCAGAATACATATTTTCTTCGTTAACTATATTTCAAATGTGCATTGGCCTACCATAATTTTCAGAAGATAGTTACAGGGATTTAGCTAACTACTTCATACAAACTTCTATATCTAATAGGGGGGGGCTTTAGTAAGCTATTTTAGAGGGAAGCTTTGGTGAACTTTATTTTACTCAGGAAAGCTTTGGTCTAACTTTCCCTGCTAAGAAATTGATTCTGTAATCGGTCAACAATCTATTCACCATATTAATCCCACGTTTTCCACTCGTTAAACCCTGAATGTAAAGCTCAGGAGTCTGACTTGGTGAGACAGTAGTAGATACAGGACACTATGATCACATTGCCATGCCTCTGCCAGACCAGAGTATTCCCTGACAGTTTCTCAGACACCTTCACAGATAAAAGTGCTGTTGTTCAGTGTTGCTCATTTACCTTGGTGCCGGGTGGAAAGTGGGGTATTGGGCCGGTCCCTCCGGCCAGAATCTTCTTCCTGACCCCGGGATAGTTCAGCAGATATGTCTCCTCCATTTCGGGACCAAGTCTTTCTTTCTCTAAACTTCAGGCAGGTTTAAAGGTGTATTTCAGACCACGGTGCTATGCTGCAGGTTCCGGGCAGGAATGGAGGTATGTGTCTTTCCCCTTTCTCTAATTGGCCTAGTGAGGTGTGTGTGTGTGTGTGTGTGTGTGTGTGGTTGGAGTTCTGCTGCAACCAGGTGCTGCCCTCCTGTTCTCTGACAGATGGCTGGATTACTGGGGA
The DNA here is from genome assembly GCA_016801105.1 of Esox niger. Lineage (NCBI taxonomy): Eukaryota > Metazoa > Chordata > Actinopteri > Esociformes > Esocidae > Esox > Esox niger. Next base: position 11,428 of record JACXGJ010012770.1, read on the forward strand.
TTGAATGAGGCCACTTTAATCTGGATGAGCTAATCCCACCCCCCACAATAATCCCCTATAAAAAGTTGAATAGGCGGGCCACCAGAGACTAGGACTCATGGAATAAGTGAGGGCGAGGAGGGGAGAGAGAGAGATCACCGTGGAAGAAAAGCTTTCTGGAAGCTCGGGGGGTAATCCTACAGGATGAGGGAGAGCACTGCAGGAATCAATGAGGGCTGATGACGTTGAAATGCCTGGTCTATTTAACAGACCTGGTCAGACTCAGTAGAGTGACACCAGCCTCTGCCCCCCCCCCCCGGCTCTGTCAGTAAGTCCAGTCATACACAGACAGACTTCAACTCAGTAGTAAAACCAAAGGGTTTATTCATACAGAGTAACAGACACAACGTGTTCCAGTTACTCCCATCATTACCGGATCTACAAACGCCACAACATCCAAGAAATAAAATGTCAATAATCAAGAAAAAGGAAAACACTAAATCCTCCAAATGGCCTGGAGGCTCAAATGAAAACCCGGTCCGTAACGGAATGACACGTCACCGAGGAGAGCTCCCACAGCGATGACAGACTTCTCGCTCTCTCTCCGGCTGGTTGGTCTCACGGCGCCCATGGACACATAGCTGCCCCCTGGTGGTCACTTCTCGATCAACGAGTCCAGCTGTTCCTGAAGTGAGGCCAGCTGTTGAGGCAGAGATTGGGAGGGTTGATTGATGCCGAACGGCGGATGTAATTGGGAGGGTAAGTGGATGATGATTAACATGTCTTGCAACATTACCCGTTTTTCCATCATTTGTCAATACAAACAGCAAAACAAGGTGATGCGCCGACAGGGACGAGACCCATATTCAGATACTGTGATTGGTGTGAGTGTCCTGGGAATTCTAATTAAGATTATTTCAGATTGAGTCAATCAATGCACTTGGATGTTGAAAATTAAGACAGTGCTTCTCGTATTAAACATTGGCCGTGTGGGGATGTTCTAGCAGAAGACATTCATGAAAACTTCTCAGAAAACATCTCAGGTTCAAGCGTGGGAAGCGATTTACGGAACTGTCGCACCTCATCAAAATGAGCGTAGATGTCGTTGCAGATTACTAAATGAAATAAAGCCGTGGACGCGAGAATACACTGCAACTGTCTTTATTTAAATATGACACACCCTTATTTATGCGATAATCAACCAATAGATTGACAGCTTTCAGCATAAATTATAGCGTTGATTTGACGTCGATTTACCAGATCTCATACCAGCTGTGCGCTTGAACGTAAGGATACGACAGAGATAATATTGCTGAATACCCGCTGTCGGTATACAATCATTTTAATATCTAATTTGATGGTACGCATGAATGAGGGCCCTTGTCAGTTCAGTCAAACCAAGGGCCTGTACCTTTGAGATGTATGTTAATTACTGGCTTATCCCTACGGACAACCTGGTTGGATAACCCTGATGAGTCATGGGATCTGTCAATAACTCTTGACCAATCGGAATGCCGGCCAGTTCTCTACTTTAAAATGCTGTAAGCCCTCAGTTGCTATTTCCACGCTGAGAGGCGTTCCATCAGCTATGATCGCTTCCTGGTTTTCCTGAGACAAACATACCTGTTCCATCTCCCTTTCCTCCTGATGGATGATCTCATTGAGCAGAGCCTGAAAGCGGTTCTGTAAAGGAAGGAAGAAAAAAAGGTATTTTAGTCTGACTTTTCATCAGAAAGCTCTGCTGGAATCTGAGCCTGCCATACTGCCTTGGCTGTCAGAAAGCGTATCCCCAATCTGACAAAAAGCCTATTTAGAATGCCCTGCAGATGCCTTTGACCTTTCACTTTGGCCATGATACTAATGGTGAAAGATGGGCCCGGCTTGGCCAGCTGAGTAAAGTTGAAATGACGTGGTAAAAGCCTTGTTTGCCCGTCTCACATGTTGTCCATCTCTCCCTGAACAGCAGTTGACAGAACAGTGATTTGTTTTTTAACTCAAATAGGTCCCAGACCGCAGAAAACATAATGTAAAACATTCATTGAAAAACAAGAACTGAGATGACCGCAGCATGACTCTGGGAAGTTTTTCCATACGGAGATTTAGAGGGGTTATATTTCATACAAAGACTTCTCCCAAAGTTGACCAGGTGTGAGTTAGAAAACACAACAGAGACAGAGAAAGCAACAGACTCTCTGTGTGTGTGTGTGTGTGTGTGTGTGTGTGTGTGTGTGTGTATAAATACTCCTCACCTTCAGTGCCTGGTTCTCCACCTTCATGATTAGATCCTCCTGTTGTTTCTTGCGGGCACGTGTTTCCTTCAGCTTGGCCTTCACACTGTCTATCTGCACCTGGTATTCCATCACTTCATCAGAGACACAGAGAAAGATCCATTACAGGAAGTTCCCTCTGAGGTGTCATGACATACAGGCTACATAACCCTCTCATAGCACAGAGAAAGATCCATAACAGGACGTTCCCTCTGAGGTGTCATGACATACAGGCTACATAAGCCTTGCCTCTACCCTTTGCCCCTCAAATATTAAACACAGTCACACAACATTGGGAAACAACATTCATATCGAAATGTTTCTGGGCCAAAATACAATCTAGTAAAATACTGTACGTTCTGTGTTGTTACAGCATGCTGCGCCCTGAGAGGGCGCCCTCAGGTATTAAACTCAACCTATTCCATTTTCACTGAGGAACGATACAGAACCTTGAATGAATGATGGTTGTGGTTTACAAGTGCCTGCATTCAAGACAGTGGAGAGCTTGGGCAGCCTTGTAAATATGCACAGACAGCCTGAACAGGGAACATTCGATTGTTTTTAGGGTCGCTGTGATGTCATATGTCCTACTTATGTTCGTTCACGAGACATATGCAAAAACATATGCAAGCTCTTTTCCATGAAATATGCCTCACCTAGCAAATTTCAAAGGCGTCTGACTCTTTAATTGACATCCACACAAAATGCCTCACTTGGTGGCCAGGAAAAAATAAAACCATGCTGGAGAACATAGATTTTCTACTCAGGTGGGACTCAAGCTTCAATTCTTCTCTGATGCAATGGCTCTATAAAACACGCTATTAGGTCCCCTGTGGGAAATGCTTAGCAGCACTTGGCTTCCCACACTTTAATAACTCCTGTTGGTCTTTTTCCTTTGTATCATTTCAAAACAAGCAGAATTAGAACCGTCATTAGCTCATTCTACGACTCCCAACAGTTCACCCAAGTGTTTTCATCACAGCCATCTATTATCATCATATTTACATGCGTTTCTGGTTGTGTTCTGCAGGCCTGCATTGGACTGGGGGATTGGGCTGATATATTCTACTCACGGGCTACTGGTTAGGCATGTTTACTCACGGGCTACTGGTTAGGCATGTTTACTCACGGGCTACTGGTTAGGCATGTTTACTCACGGGCTACTGGTTAGGCATGTTTACTCACGGGCTACTGGTTTAATGTGTGTTTACTCATGGGCTACTGGTTAATTAGTTAATAGTTCATTAGTGGATTATGTAATTAAGAGGGTATATTAGTTAAGAGTTAGTGGGTTAATTAATTAATTAGTGAGTTAATTAGTTAAGAGAGTGGGTTAATTTGTTTATTCGTGGGTTACTTAGTTAAGAGAGAGTTAGTGGGTGGTCACAAAATCAGCTTGCCCATCCTTTCCAGATTAACAAGTTGGACAATTCTAGATGCCAATATGGAGATAAAAAATGTAAATGCGTCTGTTGTTGTGAAGTAGATGCATGGATATTGCACGCAGAATAAAGGCAGTATTGTAAGGAATGTCAAATCGTCGTCTGCTCCGAGTGACAGCGTGCACCCAGTTTCTGGCACAGAGCCATCATGCATTAGCAATGAATCCAGGACTTGCCTGTAGTTGTTGCAAACAGCCAGTTGTGCACAAACACACTGATTGGTAATGGGTTTGAAATTACATAGCCTACACCACTCCAGTTTGTCAGATGCAGACCTCGCACACAACAGGCTAACTAGAAGGCTGGTCCAGCACTGACCCCAACCAGAACCTTTCCATGATGTGTTGAGTGACAAAGTGTTATTGAAAACCTTTGACCCCCCCCTCCAGTTTTGTGCTGTTCAGTTTGTGATTAAGACCCTGCTGCAACACCCAGCTCCCAGTAAAGGGGAAAGCTAATGTCAAGTTGTGGGTCATTTGAAGAACAGCCGATGCTGTTTCGGTTATTGTCACATCGCTCACTCAACCAGGAAGTCTTTTCCAGAATCCTTATGTGACAGAAAGAACACACTCAGGCCTTCTACTTCTTCTGAGGTCAACTGTCTCATTCCCTATGGGATGTCTGAGGTCAACGGTCTCATTCCCTATGGGATGTCTGAGGTCAACTGTCTCATTCCCTATGGGATGTCTGAGGTCAACTGTCTCATTCCCTATGGGATGTCTGAGGTCAACTGTCTCATTCCCTATGGGATGTCTGAGGTCAACGGTCTCATTCCCTATGGGATGTCTGAGGTCAACTGTCTCATTCCCTATGGGTTGTCTGAGGTCAACTGTCTCATTCCCTATGGGATGTCTGAGGTCAACTGTCTCATTCCCTATGGGATGTCTGAGGTCAACCGGTTTCGTCCCAATGTTTTAATGAGAAAAACTTCCTTTGAATACACATTTCTGAAAATTCTGAGAAAAATGTAAATACCCGGTTAAAATATGTAAGAGACATTTTGGAGCTTAGAACAAGAACCTGGAGTGACTGGAGTCATTGTTTTCATTGTATGTATTGTATAGCTAATAGCTCTCCATCTTCTTCACCCGCTAATCCGTTATATTAGCTAGCCACCTACAGTTATCTTTGTACAAGAGTACATTTTAGTTTTGTTAAACAATTTGTTGTCCAAATTTTTTCAGCAAAAATGTAATGGTTGAGGTAAAGTTGCATTCCCACTGTTAAAATAGCGCAATGGTTAAAAACACAGTCTGCCACATAGAAAACCGCGGACCGAAACCAGCTAGGGACAACAACATCCATCCCTTCTTATTGTGGGCCCGGCTGGCCTTGCCTGGTTCCTTTTTGGGTTCCTTTTCTGGTTAATATCAAAACACTTTCATCCAAAATGTGTCAGTGTGAGAAATGCACACTGGTATCAGAACTGTCCATCGGTACCAAAACCTCCCACGGAAACAGTCCTCTGGTCAACACTGAACCCGTTTCACTTGCACACATTTTCCTTGTAGAGGTCAATGCAATGCCCAAGAACCAATTCCATATTTAGCCGATCCAACCCACAGGCACCAAGAAACTCACCACGGGTCAAATGAATAAACATGTTATCGATCAACATTGATCAGAACACACAGTCAACATGCACTCTGACCTTTGATAGGAGTTTGAAGGAAATGTTCATGAGGCGTCTCGAGACCATTGAGTCGCAGACTCCCAGCAGTGTCAACGGACAGACTTTTGAAGATCCGTCTTGACATTTGACAGCTTTACTTGAATTGAAAATAAGTGACTCGGTGGAGTCATTGGGGTGAATGTGAACCTGTCTATTCTCCTGCCAAGAGAGGCCCTCATTAGTACAGGATGGCCTGAAAGATCTCTTATGTGGCATTCATTACCTCCAATCAAGCAAACAGACACCAGCTGTGAGAGGATAAAAAAAAACGTGCTACATATTTTGCTGGGTCCTCATTAAAACAACAACCCAAGGCAAACGCATGGCTGGACTGGTACCCAGACGGGCCATTAAGAGCCTGGCTGGACTGGAACCCAGACGGGCCATTAAAAGAGCCTGGCTGGGCTGGTACCCAGAGCCCACCCTGCGACAGGACGGATGGGGAGGAGGCTGCACAGATGCACTGTTAGCTGTGTGATTGACAGGTCCATGTAAACCAGAGAAGATGCACTGAGCTGTCTCTGAGTGGGAGGGGGAGGGAGGGAGGGAGGTAGATAAGGAGAGGGGGAGGGAGGGAGAACTCTATGGGCCAGCTTTGGCTGAATCAGAGAGGGTATCTGTCAGTCCTCTTAGTGGGGAAATAACTGAAGATGAAAAGATTGAGGGAGGAAGGAAGATGTCGGTCTGACCTAGAAAACTACCTGACTCTCAGTCCAGCTCTCGTGTGGGGGGGGGGGGGGGGTG
>JACXGJ010012771.1:0-17337 GCA_016801105.1 Esox niger
CCCCCCCCCCCCCCCCCCCCCCGTTACAGTTTAGCCTCTCAGTCCCCCTTCCCTGTTACAGTACATCCTCTCAGTCCCCCCCCTTCTGTTAAAATCTAATATGTTTTTCACATTTGTACTGGCCTATATTTCTTGCTCTATTCCAGGTCAGAGGCATGCAAACTACAGTTCCCAGGGTGCTCCAGAACAGAGCAGCAGATTGGTGGTTCCAGCAAACCAGTACAACGATGCAGCCTTAACAACCAACAGGACCGCTGCTCCCCCACTGGCCACTCTGAGATCAGCCCAGATACCGGTAAACACGAATGGCTGTAGTTTGTGGATAGTTTTTCACATTAAACATTAGGGCTGTTATTCTGTGCGTTATAATGCATTGTTGTTTTCCAGGTGTGTATTATATTGTGTCATTGTGTTGTCCATGTGTGTGTAATTATACTGTGTAGGTGTGTTTTCCAGGGATGTGTATTACAGTTTTTCTCAATCACTTTGGTATTTTTTATTTTTTATTCTCTAATCTGCAAGTACAATCGTCACAACTGTTTCCTGGAACATCACAACTTGATGGCATGTCTACAAAATGTAGCAACACAGAATATTTAATGAATGCTTCAAAACCTGGTTATTGTGTCAGTAAATAGGCCAGGGGCTCAGAGTGCGAGCCGTACTGGTCAAAATGTTTCAACGTTCTTTCACCATGGCAGTCAACCCTGAACATTTTTGATATTTATACCTTTAAGTTTTGTACAACTTTTCTGTCTAGCTGAAAGCTGGTGTTATTCAAACTGAGCATTTTAGATACCAGTTTCAACAGTGATAAACATTAACTGGGAAAAGTGAATATATACAATACAGTAGTATACAGAAAAAGGATATGCACATTTGTATGTATTGTAAATTTTGCGATGTTTTAGGTGTAAACAGAAAATTCACTTTTAAATGTTAAATTTTACATATTTCTTACATATATAATCGTATATAGTGAGGGAAAAAATTGCCACAAAATGACATTCATGAAAACAAAAAACTGCAACAATGAAATATCCTGCAGTAGTTCTGTAAAAAACAATGAAGTGTACCTCCTCATGGTACATAACACTACATCTTCTAGGTGGACATCCTTTCGCCCTTGTTGGTCTGACAAGAGATTTTCATCAACATCATATCTAATGTTTTCCCTTACGAAGCACCGGGCAAAAGATCTCCTGGAGATTCCTATTTCATTACTACGTCATCTGGCAGGTCATCAGCAAATATAGCAGATATCACACACATTTCATGTCATGGATATTTAGGGAAGATACATGTATATCTGACAGATTTTGATCATTGAATGAATCATTTTGCATGTGATTGCTCACAGAGTGATAGAATGTACAGAAGGTGTGAACAGTTTGACAATTTCACTGAGAATCAACTCATCAGTTTTGATCAGCAAGCCATGGGCATGTAGGCATTGTACCTAGTGTTGACAACTGTATTTACTCTTTTGCACACAAACCAAAACACAAGCAATTTTCTTAAATGTTGTATTGATTTTGTGTTGTGTTGTCTAGGTGTGTTATTTAGGTCAGTAGAAGGGCAGTGTGTATCAATATTGTATTGATTTTGTGTTGTGTTGTCTAGGTGTGTTATTTAGGTCAGTAGAAGGGCAGTGTGTATCAATATTGTATTGATTTTGTGTTGTGTTGTCTAGGTGTGTTATTTAGGTCAGTAGAAGGCCAGGCAGCATCAGACGAGGAGGAAGAGAAGTGGACAGGTATGAAACTGTGCGTGCGTGTGTGTGTGTGTGTAAAGATTTTACTCCTATAAATTCAGAAAGACGTGACTCAATTTGTTTTACTGTGTATTATACTGCTCAGGTCTCAATTAAGGAAATATATCAAAGATCAACATCTTTACCGTACTGTGTTTAATTAGTTGAGAACAAAATGACGTACCGTTGGCTAGCACAGTATCACAGGATTTCATGACATCTACACCAATTCCATATTAGAAAATCTTGACACAACTTTCTTCATAATATCTTTCAGCAACAGCTTCAGTTTTTCGTGTGTATTTCATGATCGTGTTTATAATGCATTTAATACAATACATTGACTATTGAGCCTGTATTTACTGTAGCCAGTTTGCACAAACCATGCAAGTTATTTATTATGAATACATTTGATCTGGGAATGGATGTGAACACATTTAAACTGGGAATGGATGGGAACACATTTGATCTGAGAATGGATGGGAACACATTTGATCTGGGAATGGATGTGAACACATTTAAACTGGGAATGGATGGGAACACATTTGATCTGAGAATGGATGGGAACATATTTGATCTGGAAATGGATGGGAACACATTTGATCTGGGAATGGATGTGAACACATTTGACCAGTGAATGGATGTGAACACATTTGACCTGCGAATGGATGTGAACACATTTGACCAGCGAATCGATTTGAGAACATTTGACCAGCGAATGGATGTGAATACATTTGACCAGCGAATGGATGTGAGGACATTTGACCAGCGAATGAATGTGAATACATTTGACCAGCGAATGGATGTGAGCACATTTGACCAGCGAATGGATGTGAATACATTTAACCAGCGAATGGATGTGAGCACATTTGACCAGTGAATGGATGTGAATACATTTCAGGCTGTGTAACAATGGTCTTGGTAACAGAAGTAACAGAAGAATTAACAAACACTTATTTTGCTCTGACTCCTTCAGAAAAATCGTATCACGAACACGAAAAGAGTTTGTGTACAGTACAAGGTTACCCACAGGAAGAAAATCCTGTCCTTTTTTTTTTTTACGTGTGTATGTCACAATGTTCTAATAAGAAATGTGTGTAGATGTCACAAAAAACCATGATACTGTGTTGGTTGATTAGCATGAAGAGGTCTGTGCGACCCTCCAAGGACATGCCTCCCCAGACCATCACTGATCCACTGCAGAAAAGCACCAAACAGGTGACATTGATTCACAATCACTTCTGCTCCCTATCTGGACAGGTTCCCTGATGTTTAACTAACTTGGTGTTACACTGTCATGATTACAAGTTGCCTTCATTTTTTTTCAGCAGTGTTTATTGCTTAAATACTGGATTTCAACTCAATAAGATTTGTATAAAGTGCTGTGATGTCATACCCATTTGATTACAGGCTCAAAATGGTCAGAAACAAATAACTTTCTTCTGAAACACATCAGTCTGTTCTGGTTCTGAGAAATTAAGGAAATTGACAAGAAACTGAAGATGTCATACAATGCTGTGAACTATTCACTTCACTGAAGCCCTGGTGCACAACTGAGGAAGAGGAGAAATACATTAGTGTCTAGTCTGAGAAACAGACGCCTCACAGGTCTTCAATGGCTAAATAACAGACACTGGAAAGAGGAAGATCAGAAAAATGTGCTATGGACAGATAAATGTACGTTTGAGTTGTTCGGATCAGAAAGAAGAACATTGGTGAAATGCAAACCAAAGAAAAAAAATGCTGGAGGAGTGCTTGAAGCCATCTTTGAAGCATGGTGGATGCATTGTGATGGTCTGGGGTTGCTTTACTTGTGGTAAAGTGGGTGATTTGTACGGGGTAAAAGAGATCTTGAAAAAGGAAGGTTTTCAGTCAATTTTGCAACGCCATGCCATACCCTATGGACAGAGCTTGGCTGGAGCCAATTTCCTTTTACAACAAGACATCCAAAAGAACAGCTCCAAACTACTATTTGGGAAAAAACAGTCAGCTGGTATTCTGACTATAATACAGAGGCTAGCACAGTCACCGAATCACAACCCTATTGAGCTGTTGTGGGGGCAACCTGATTGTATGGTATGTAAGAAGTGCCCATCAAGCCAATCCAACTTGTGGGAGGAGCTTCAAAAATCATAGGGTGAAATTTTCAGATGACCTCATTACAAATTGACAACTAGAAGGTTAAAGGTCTACAAGGCTGTAATTGCTGCACATGGAGGATTCTTTGACAAAAGCAATATTTAAAGGACACAATTATTATTTCATTTAAATATCATTTTATCTATTCTTGTCAATGACTATATTTCCTGTTCCTTTTGCTATATTTCCTATTCAAAGTAATGTCATGTTTGTTTAAAAGAAATTTCTAAATGACCACAAACTTTTGAATGGTAGTGTTTGTTTAACTGTGTCACTCTGCGTTAATTACTATGTTACTCTTCAGATTACTGTGTTCATTTTTGATACTTTGAGTATTTAAGTATTAATTAATATGTTATTGTGTTGTTATTTCTATTACTATGTTACTACATGTAAAACTGCCTTATTTTGCATCATACTTTGTGTAATACTGTATTTCTTTATGTTTTATTGTTTTGTTGTATATATAACTGTTTTATTCTGTATAATACTGTGATACTATGTTTATTACTGTGTGTTCTGGACAGGAGAACAACAAAGACAGGTGGATGAGGTCAAGAGGATTCTTACCAGGCTGTCCTGCTGTGGAGACAGGTACAAACTACAAACACCTAACCAATATACCTTAACATAACCAAACCTTAACTTCAGTAACCTAACCTATATACCTTAATATAACCTAACTCTAACCTCAATAACCTAACCTATATACTTTAACATAACCTAACCAATATACATTAAAATAACCTAACCCTAACCTCAATTAACCTAACTTATATACCTTAACATAACCAAACGATAACTTCAATGACCTATACTATATACCTTAACATAACCAAACCCTAACCTCAATAAGCTAACCTAAGTACCTTAACTTAACCCTAACATCAATAACCCAACCTTAATACCTTAACATAACCTAACCTCAATTAGCTAACCTATATTCCTTAACATAACCAAACCATAACCTCAATAACATAGCCTATATACCTTAACATAACCTATCCCTAACCTCAATAACATAACCTATATACCTTAACATAACCAAACCCTAACCTCAATAACATAACCTATATACCTTAACATAACCTATCCCTAACCTCAATAACATAACCTATATACCTTAACATAACCAAACCCTAACCTCAATAACATAACATATATACCTTAACATAACATATCCCTAACCTCAATAACATAACCTATATACCTTAACGTAACCTATATACCTTAACCTAACCTATCCCTAACCTCAATAACATAACATATATACCTTAACATAACCAAACCCTATGAATTAAACTGAGACATAATAGGTCTCTTTTAACAGTGGAGAATTTTTTAACAGCAAAGACGTGTTTTGCAGTTCTCAACCAACATTTCTCCTCCCAATACATCAGCTGTGATCTCTAACATGTCTATTTCCTGTCCTTCAGGTGTGATGACAAAGCTGTGAAAACACTGCTATCACACTTTGGAGGTCCCAGAAGGAGCGAGGAGAGCAGGAGAGCTGGAGGAGTGGAGGAGAGGAGTGAGGAAAGGAGGAGTGCTGTGATAGAGCTACTTGAGAAGGTGACAAGGCTGAAAAAACAGCTGGACCAAAAGGAAACCCAGGCACGACAGGCACAGTTTAATATGGACCAGGTACACTGCCACATCCATTTAATATGGACCAGGCACACTGCCACACCCCTTTAACATGGACCAGGTACACTGCCACAACCATTTAACGTGGACCAGGTACACTGCCACACCCATTTAACATGGACCAGGTACACTGCCACACCCATTTAACATGGACCAGGTACACTGCCACAACCATTTAACGTGGACCAGGTACACTGCCACAACCATTTAACGTGGACCAGGTACACTGCCACAACCATTTAACGTGGACCAGGTACACTGCCACACCCATTTAACATGGACCAGGTACACTGCCACACCCATTTAACATGGACCAGGTACACTGCCACACCCATTTAATATGGACCAGGTACACTGCCACACCCATTTAACATGGACCAGGTACACTGCCACACCCATTTAATATGGACCAGGTACACTGCCACACCCATTTAACTTGGACCAAGTACACTGCCACACCCATTTAACATGGGCCAAGTACACTGCCACACCCATTTAACGTGTCAATGACAAGGGCAGGCAATACACAGTTTACATGTTACAACTCCCAGTATATTCTGTTATTATTCTGGTATCGTTGTTTCTGTCATTAATATGGTAAAAAATAATAAGGTATTTAAACAGCTTGCTGGAGGTTGTTATAAAACCTGTGGCTTCAAATACAAGCCAACCACAGAGCATGTCTAGCTCTGAGCTCAGCTTCCAGAGTCACAATTAAACTAAGCCACACAGAAATAGGCAGCAGTTTAAAGCCACACACCCCTGACTGAAGCCTCCAGCTGGTTCTCAGCATGTTGACCACAGTAACAGACTGGAACCCGCCAGACCCAGCAGAACACTGAGGTGGTGCTGAATGTCTCCTGCCGGTTACAGTCAGGTGACATTATTACCACCAGGATCATTTCAGATTGGATAGAATGAGATGTTCTTTGGGTTGAGCTAATGTGTTATGAGGCGCCACTCACAGGAGGATAAAAAACCCAGCGTGACCAGACAGGCTTGTTGCTGACATGTTCTGACTGACTAGAATGAAATAATTATATGAAATTATTTTTAACATTGAAACAATAATGATAACTTGAATAATGACAGCATTGCTATAACTCAGCAAAACAAATTGATGGGCTTTACTGAATATTTCCCCCTCTTGTGCTAATATGGGTTTAGGATTAAGCTGTTTTCACGGCTTAATCCTGTGGTATTTTCATTCATGGCAAAACTAACGATTCACTCTGGAAATTCTGCACATTCAGTCAATCAATAAAGTGTTGTTTATATACCCCTTTTTACATCTGCCTTCGTACCAAAGTGTTTAAAATGATACCCAGTGTGAAACCTCAAATAGAAATAAGATGTGGCTCACAAAAGCAGAGGGACTCTGAGGGTGAACATTACGGCTGTGCCAGGTGAACATTACGGCTGTGCCGGGTGAACATTAAGGCTGTGCCGGGTGAACATTACGGCTGTGTCAGGTGAACATTACGGCTGTGCCGGGTGAACATTACGGCTGTACCGGGTGAACATTACGGCTGTACCGGGTGTACATTAAGGCTGTGCCAGGTGAACATTACGGCTGTGCCGGGTGAACATTAAGGCTGTGCCAGGTGAACATTAAGGCTGTGCCAGGTGAACATTAAGGCTGTGCCAGGTGTACATTAAGGCTGTGCCGAGTGTACATTAAGGCTGTGCCGGGTGAACATTAAGGCTGTGTCGGGTGTACATTACGGCTGTGCCGGGTGAACATTACAGCTGTGCCGGGTGAACTTTAGGCTGTGCCGGGTGAACATTAAGGCTGTGCCCGGTGTACATTACGGCTGTGCCAGGTGAACATTACAGCTGTGCCGGGTGAACATTAAGTCTGTGCCGGGTGAACATTAAGGCTGTCCTGGGTGAACATTGAGAGCACATGACCTTTTTCAGACACAGTAATGCTTTTGCATTTTAGATGATTTGCAGGTCAATACATGCATGTGGGCTGTGACAACAGGAATCATTAAGCAGCAACTAGACGTGGAACACAACTTGGATGACCACTTTGAACTGTCCTGAAGTGTGGTCCAAGCACTCAACAGGACACGCAAAACAGGATTCAACAGGACACGCAAAACAGGATTCAACAGGACACGCAAAACAGGATTCAACAGGACACGCAAAACAGGATTCAACAGGACACGCAAAAAAGGATTCAACAGGACTCGCAAAACAGGATTCAACAGGACACGCAAAACAGGATTCAACAGGACTCGCAAAACAGGATTCAACAGGACTCGCAAAACAGGATTCAACAGGACTCACAAAACAGGATTCAACAGGACACCCAAAACATTTTAAGAAAGTATTCCTTGGATGCAAAAGAGTACATCAGCATGTAATTCATACTGACTCAAGTCCACTGTGACATGAATGAATGCACTTTTTACATCAGTACTTGTCTGCCAAATACAAGTTTAGAGTCAGGCTGGAAAACCAGTTCTCCAGCAACAACTGGTCTTCTGTCTGGAAGGCATGTGACAGAACACAGCACCCTAATACTGATGTATAACCAGCAGTGCTAAACAAATGCAAGATTTGACAAATCAAGGCCCTTCGATCATCAGACAACTTTGCAATGCCAGTTTCATTCTGACATGATGCAAAAGGTGTTTTTGTTTGTTGCAGATGAAGGACTCTCTGATCCAGGAGTTACAACAGAAAGCAGAGGAGGCAGAGCTGCTCCAGGCAGAACTACAGATGCTGGAGACTGAGAGAGTATGTACAGTATGTTATATAGTGCTCTGTGTTTGTTAGATATGTTATACAAGTGGCTGTCAAAAGTATTCACCCCTGTGGGCTGCTCCGTATTCTATTGTTTTAAGACATGAAATCAAATTAGATTTAGTTAGGAGTTTTCGACTCTGATCGACTCAAAAAATATATATACAGTCCCCTCCGAATGTATTGGAACGGCAAGGCAAATTCCTTTGTTTTTGATGTCACTGAAGAAATTTGGGTTTATGATCAAAAGACGAATATGAGACTGAAGTTCCGAATTTCAGCTTTCATTTCCTGGTATTCACATCTAGATGTGTTAAACAACTTATGACATATCAGTGATTTTATTAGACCACAGCATTTTTAGGTGAGCAAAAGTAATGGAACAAATAATCTTAAAGTAAATAACATTTCATATATGCTGGCATAAACCTTGTTTGCAATCGACATCACCAAAGTGTTGCATTCTTCATTTGTGATGCTATTCTAGGCTTTTACCGCAGCTTCTTTTAGTTCTTGTTTGTTTCGGGGAGTTTCTCCCTTCAGTCACCTCTTAAAGAGGTGAAATGCATGCTCTATTAGGTTAATGTCAGGTGATTGACTTGGCCAGTCTAAAACCTTGCACTTTTTTCCCCCTGATGAAGTCCTTTGTTTTGTTGGCAGTGTGATTTGGGTCATTGTCCTGCTGCATGTTAAACTTCCTCCCGATTGGTTTCAATGCATTTCTCCGTAAATTGGCAGACAAAATGTAAGAGAAGCATCTATGCACGCCCAAGCCATGACATTACCTCCACCATGCTTCACAGATGAGCTTGTATGCTTCGGATCATAAGCAGTTCCTTTCTTTCTCCCCACTTTGGCCTTTCCATCACTTTGTGAGAGATTAATCTTGGTCTCATCAGTCCATAAAATGGTGTTCCAGAACTTTTGCTGCTCATCTCTGTACTTCTTTGCAAATTTCAATCTGGCCTTCCGATTCTTACTGCTGATGAGTGGTTTGCATATTGTGGTGTGGCCTCTTTATTTCTTTGAACAGTGGATTGTGATACCTTCACCCCTGCACTGTGGAGGTCGTTGATGTCACTTACTGATGTTTTGGGGGGTTTTCTGACAACATTTCTGTCATCAACTACTGTTGTTTTCTTTGGCCGACCTGTTCGACATATGTTGGTCAGAACACCAGTAGTTTCTTTCTTTTTCAGGACATTCCAAATTGTTGTGTTTGCTATGCCCAATGTTTGTCCAATAGCTCTGGTCGATTTTCTTTATTTTCTCAGCTTGACAATGGCTTACTTTCCTCCCATAGACAGCTCTCTGATCTTCATGTTGGTTTATCGTCTTTAACAAGAAAGCAGTTTAAAATAGGTTTAAAACAAGGATGGAAACTAAGACTAGTCATGCAGAGCTAATTAATGTTTGAACAATCTATCTAAAAGGCAACACCTGGGCAACAAGAAACATCTGTCAGTCACATGTTCCAATACTTTTGCTCACTTGAAAAATGGGTGGGTTCAAATAAAGGGTGGTATGTCCTGAGTTGTTTAACACATCTAGATGTGAATACCAGAAAATGAACGCTGAAATTCTGAACTCTTGTCTCATATTCATCTTTTGATCTTAAACCCAAATGTTTTTGCCTTGCCGTTATAATACTTTTGGAGGGGACTGTATATCATCTGAAAGAGAAATCTCCACCTGGGCTATGCCCCAGTCTGAGGTCTTGTGTGCTCTGGATGAGGTTTTCTTCAAGGTCCTCTATGTATATTGCTTTTTTCACCCTTTCCTGAACAGTCTTCCAGCCCCACACACACAGAGGCATCCCCATAGCATAAAGCTCCCAATGAAATCAATTTTCTGCTGTAACACAATAAAATGTGGGGTGATATATTAGGGGGTGAATAGTTTTGAAGAACTGCTACAGACCAAACTACAGATGTTAGAGACAGAAGAGGTCTGCTTTATGCTCAGAATCTAGGCATGTGAATGTGTATGTATTTAAAAATGGACTGTTTGAATATGACATGGTTGGGTTTATCTTCTAGGTGCGTCTGTCCCTGGTGGAGGAGAAGCTGGTGGATGTTCTGCAGCTCCTTCAGCAACTTAGAGATCTCAATGTGTCTCGGCGCTCGCTGGGAAAGATCTTACTGAATACACTGGAGTCTTGCAGCCATCCACATCATGGTGAGTAGCAGCAGAGTACTGTTAGCCCAGATCAATACCACATCCCTCTGCTGTTAGCCCAGATCAATAACACATCCCTCTGCTGTTAGCCCAGACCAATAACACATCCCTCTGCTGTTATCCTAGACCAATACCACATCCCTCTGCTGTTAGCCCAGATCAATACCACATCCCTCTGCTGTTAGCCCAGACCAATAACACATCCCTCAGCTTTTATCCTAGACCAATAACACATCCCTCTGCTGTTAGCCCAGACCAATAACACATCCCTCTGCTGTTAGCCCAGACCAATAACACATCCCTCTGCTGTTAGCCCAGACCAATACCACATCCCTCTGCTGTTAGCCCAGACCAATAACACATCCCTCTGCTGTTATACTAGACCAATAACACATCCCTCTGCTGTTAGCCCAGACCAATAACACATCCCTCTGCTGTTAGTAGACCACAGGGCTTGTTTGGGATTCACTAGAGTACGCTTACATTCTGTTAATAAACGTTATGTAGGCCACATTGTATTTGTATATGGGAGGGGTTAGAGGTTTAATAGCGGTCATTTAATAAGCAGAAAACATTTTATTATGTCAACAAGTTTATGGTAAATTAATATTTAAATACATGTTCTGTTTTTAATTTAATTGATTTTTCTGAATAATTTCAAAAACAGATTTAATAATTTTTCACCACTGAATAAAGTCAATCAATAAGGGCATAAATGGATTATGCACATTATTGCAAAGAGATTTCAATTTTTCTTTTCTTTTTGAGAAGGTATGTTTAACAGTGTACAATGCTACAGCTGTTATTTTTTTAATAATGGATCTATCTAGTATTGAAATATGCACATATAGGCTGTATAATAAGCCTGGCCTGAAAATGTGGAGGAAGACGGTGACCAAACCTTTATATAAATAAACGCAAATATTATTTGGCATTCTGATTACTTATAAAAGGATTGGTCACTTGCTGTATAATGATTGACAGGCTAATGTTATATGCTGTTGAGTGACACTGGCTACGCAATACCTGACTATGTCATTATAATATGCTTTTTGGGCATTAGTTACCAACAGGTCAATATAGAATCAAAGGACTTATCTTAAAGTAACTGAGCAACATAACACCTTACTTTCTATAGCAAGTAACTAAGTAATGTAAGTTTGTTACTTTACGGGAACTGTGACTAGCAACTGTAATTAGTTACTTTGAAATGTTCCCCAACACTGCTAACAACACACATATTATCAGGAATCACTAATAGTATGTACAGGCTATAAACTATAAAAAAAAACATGTTATTTAATTAAATAGTTTTTAGGCTTATAAAAGGGTTGTCATAAATGATTTAATCGTATGGAGTCTCTGTAAAGCATAATGAAGCATATTCTCCCCACCCCTTCCACCAGACAAAGCCTCTTAACCCCATGTAATCCATATTCTGTTCTCACTCTGTCTGACTCATTCAGGCAAGCCTCTTTAACCAGACAAAAAACAATATACTCTTCTCTATCTGTACAAACCTAAGCCTCTTAACTATATAGCCATATTCTCTTTTCTATCTCCCTCTCTACCAGGCAAAGCCCACATTTTGGAGGTATTGAATGCTCTGTATCACGAGCTAGAAGCCTGTGAGGTGATGACCACCAGCGGACGTCCAGGAGAACAGTCCCTCAACCCTCTCCTAATCTCATGTTGAATCTGTTTAAAACCAACAATACCTTTGCAGCTCCTGACCAACCCTTTCTCATGTCGAGCCAGCCTGCCCCCTACTGGCCAGTTATTACCCTAGCAGACTGGCTGCTACATGAGGCCAGAACAGCAGTGTTCAACACCCGTTTCTGAAGAGATACCTGCCTATAGGTTTTACACCAACCCTGTTCCTGGGTTAGATAGAGGTATTTCTACAGAGTGGATTCATATGAATGTATGTTTCACTGGAAGTTAAACATGCCTAGATTTTACAGCAGGTAAAGGGCTGTTGTTAAAACCTACAGGATTGTAGCTGTCCAGGAACAAAGAGGGCAACTCTGGTTTGTTTACTGCCACTCCAGAGACTGAAGATTGGAATGATAAATCACAGGGTCTTGCCATGAGACATTTCCTTTGAGGCATGGACTGTCTGGCAAAGCCTCATCTGCTCTGGTGGAACTGTGCTCTCTTCAACAGGCTCCTGGTCAGATTGTTAATATTACCTGTTTTATCCTTTCATTTTGTCTAAGTATAACAGTATTGTCAGTAGAACCTTAACATGGTGAATTCATAGAACCTGAGTATATATTAGTTTCTGGGGTTAAGAACTGTCAGTACAGTAAAAACATGTAGTTGACCTATTCTGTTGGATAATATGGATTATTCAATATGAATTAACATGTGGTAAATAATATTAATATTATATATTTAAGATTATTAACCACATGTAAATGAAACATGAAACCATTCTGAAATTACCTTGAATGGTTTGAAGGTCAGTAATGAAGAAATGGAGCAGATAGGACCATATATATATAGGGTTCTTTGATGAATGGCCACAGCCCTTTATACTGTTCTTTCCTTCCATCAATAAGAACATTACCAGAAATACATATTTCTTAAATGTCTTAATTAATAATTACTAGAAATATCGATCTTAACTGAAAATGTAATCAAGCGCACTACAGTGCAGCTTAACAGTGAAAGATGTGAGCAAATAATGGAAACAAAACAGCATTAAAGAAACAGAAAGACTTGAAAGCTGTGATTTATTTAGAAACAACCAAAACATCAGGCTTTTCTACCGGTCACTGCCCAGGTGGATGTCCCAACATGCTTCAAGATGGCAGCCATTGTGCCAGTGCCGAAGCAGTCGACTGCGTCTAGTCTGAATGACCTCTGACCTGTCACACTCACCCTCACGATCATGAAGTGATTCAAAATACTGGTTCTGGCCCACTTAAGACCTGCTGTCCTCCTCCCAACACTGGATCGCTACCAGTTTGCCTACTGGTCCAACAGGTCTATAGAGGACGCCATCTCCACAGCAGTTGGAGATTTGGCTGATGTACATAGCATTCGTACACAATTGGGAGCAGCTAGAGACTAGGATGACAAACATCTCGTCTACTACAGCATACACTACAAAAACTGCAAAGGAAAATTGAAATTAGCAAGCATAAGAATAAAACCAAACTCTGAAATACCAGAGTTTTTTAGGAAATTCTATTATTGGTGTTTATTATTATTCTTAACTTCATTCTCTAAAGGTGCGTGGGTGTGGGACCACTGTCCGACTGGTGAGTTACCGCAAAATGCATTGTTTTTTTATAGAACAAAATTGTAACTAGTGCAGCTTTGATAAGGCAGTATTCTCCCATAAAAATTGCTATTACCATCAAAATCCCACATTGACAGCAACCGACAATGGCTGGTCATCAAGTGCAGTGAAGTTTCCTTTTTTTCTGCAAGCGGGCTGTCTCTGGACATTTTATTTCACTTCTCCAGTGTTTGCTGGAAAAGTTAACTTCTGTGGTGCTGCGCTGTTAACATGAGCATACTCCTTGAACTCTGCACTATGTTGTGCATAAAGATGTTTAACCAGATTGCTTGTTTTAAATTCGTGTATCTTCCTTTCCTCCTCCTGACAATTTAGCAGAGCTTGCACTCTTCTTTACATGTGTCAAAGATGACATCTCCGTCGTCCCGTTCAACCAATCGGAGTTCTACAGTATATCCTAAATGTATGCATCCAGAGGCGAAAGCCATCAAGTTTCACTTAATGCTTCCATTACTTGCCATCGGCGTATTTCTATGAGTAAAAGTGCATGAGCCCAGTATGGGCCGATACCTGCATCGGTATTGGTGGATTCCTACCATTTTTGGCCCAGCCACCCACCCAATCATCCACACATAGCTCTTAATTGTTTCATTCTTTGCACTTCTGGTTAGATGAGAACTGCATTTCATTTCAAAGACAAAGTTGAGTCTAAACTCTAAGAGTAAAACTAATGACTATGATAATTCAATTCTAGTTCCAAATACAGGATCTTTATTGAATCCATCAAGGTACAACATCCAGAATATATTTTAAAATAAAACACAAAGAACAAAAGTCAAAACATAAATACCACAACAGAGTTAAGTCAGGAGTGATCATGACAATGTCGTTGTGGCTCTCGGCGACCTGGTTCTTCTAGATACGTTCATGAAACTCATCCAGAGCCGCTAGTAGACGATCAAACAGATCCTGTTTAAAACACAGGTCAAAAGGAGCCTTTATTAGAAACCTCAGCATGTAGCAACATGTGGTGAATGCGAAAGTATTTTAGTAAGGTGGACCATGTCTCTCCTTAGTTCATATTTTCTACAGCTTTTATTAACAGTAGGAATCAGAGGACTACAGGTAAAGAGAAGTGACGGACAGCCAGGTATGTATTTCTACCCTGGTCTCTGGGGAGCTGCATGTTTGTTGCATTTTCTAAATCTGGATCGGCTTGTGTAGAACAGCAATCATCAGGTTCTCTCAGATGTTCAATGTAGATCAAGTCCAGGCTTTGGCAGGGCCACTCAAAGACATTCACAGACTTCTCCTGAAGCCACTCCAGTATTGTATTTTGGCTGTGGGTCAGGATTACTTCAAGGATGTCTCTATTTTGCCCTGTTCATCCTTCCCTCAATCCTGAACAGTCTCCCAGTCCCTGTTGCTGAGAAGCATCCCCACTGCATGATACTTCCACCACCATCCTTCACTGTAGGGATGGTAGGTGATCAGCTGTACCTTGTTTTTGCCAAACATAATGCTTGGCATTCAGGTCTAATAGTTTGATTTTGTTCTCATCAGACCAAATAATTATTGTCCTCATGCTCTCACATTTATTCTGGCAGCATGTTATGTGTCTTTTACTCAGGGGTCTCGTCAGTCTAGCCACTTTGTTTACTTTGTTTGGCCAGACAGGGTGGTTAAGAACTTTTTCTTTTCACAATGATGGAGCCCATTGAATGTTTTAATTATTTATAATCTCCCCAGGTCTATGCCTCGACCGACTTCTTTCTCATATGTCTACTGAGCTTGGTTTTTGCACTGACAAACTGATGTGTGGGAGTCTATACACAGGTGTCTGATTTAATAAAGGATGTCCAATCACTTTAACCAGCCACAGATCGATTCCAATCAGGTTCTAAATCAGGGGTGTAAAACTGGTTCCACGTAGGTCTGAGTGTCTGCAGGTTTTTGTATTTATCCTACAAACTGGTTCCCAATTCAGACCTAAACAACCAGGATAAGGTTGACACTAACCAATCAGTCACATAGTTAATCAATCAAGGTGAGAGCAAATAACTGCATGGTGGGGTTCCACTTGATTTAAATATCAAAAGGTTTCTGCCCAAAAACATTTGGGAACACTTGATGTATGAAGGGTCTCACCTGAGCCTTCTCAGTCTCTTGGCTGCAGGCGTCTCTCATGTTGTTGATCTGACTCCGGAGATGTTGAGACTCCCTGTCAATTTCCTGGATCTGATCGGCTACCTGCTCCCTCTTCTGGTGTACATTATCACACTGACTGAAGAGTGACAGAAAGAACCACATTGAGTGAATTAAATCCTAAGAATATTTAAAATCCACTGAAAGGAAAGAGCAAATGGCTACCTTACCATACAGACAGTACCCCCACATCAGACCACTATCACTGAACCAAAACACCAGACTATGCACAGACTCAGCGATCCTGGTCTAGACTATGCACAGACTCAGCGATCCTGGTCTAGACTATGCACAGACTCAGCGATCCTGGTCTAGACTATGCACAGACTCAGCGATCCTGGTCTAGACTATGCACAGACTCAGCGATCCTGGTCTAGACTATGCACAGACTCAGCGATCC
Organism: Esox niger; assembly: GCA_016801105.1. Taxonomy (NCBI): domain Eukaryota; kingdom Metazoa; phylum Chordata; class Actinopteri; order Esociformes; family Esocidae; genus Esox; species Esox niger. The sequence continues at coordinate 16,327 of JACXGJ010012771.1, forward strand.
TGGTCTAGACTATGCAGACTCAGCGATCCTGGTCTAGACTATGCACAGACTCAGTGATCATGACTAGTCAACCAGTGGAGAACAACAAACAGTACAAACAACTGATATTAATGGAAAAACTGTCATTCATCCTTTTGTCTTGTATTATAGTAAACAATGTTTCCAATGTCAAGAAAGCTCTTCAAGAAAAGAAAAGATTCCTGAATAAATAAATTCTCCTTTACCCCTACCCCTAAAGATTCCTTTACCCCTACCTCAGAACCTCCTGAATGTGTTGCTCCTTCATCTCCTTCTTCTTCTGTCTTCGTATGTGTTGTTTGGACTCCTTGTCCATCTTCAAGGCCAGAGCTCTTCTCAGCTGAACCTCCTCCACACCCAGGTTCTTTAACTCCTTCTGCTGCTTCTCGAACAGACAAACCAGCTCCTGAACCTACACGCATGCACGCACAGATAGACAGATACCTTTAATGCTTTCAATTGCTTCTTCTTTCACATTCAGATTCCTGGTGAACAACACATCTTGTTAACATAAAGGCCAGGGCACCGCGGGGCGGGGTAAAGGCCAGGGCACCGCGGGGCGGGGTAAAGGCCAGGGCTCCGCGGGGCGGGGTAAAGGCCAGGGCTCCGCGGGGCGGGGTAAAGACTTGTTTACATGACCAACCTCTTCCTGATGCTGCTTGGTCTTGTCCATACTGGTCTGAAGGTCTTGTAGTAATTGAAACATCAGCTGGATCTCTGCCTCGCTGTGAGTAACTCCATGGACGTTACTCTGCAGCTTCACCAGGCGTTCGTCTGCCTGCTTGATGGCTACCTTAATGTTCCTCACGTTGTCCTTCATCTTTTCCATCTCAATCTTCATCTCCTCTGGTGACTCAACGATCTGAGACTTCAGCTTACCAATGTCCTCCTTCAGACTGGCCACATCTACTTTAAGCTTGGTCTGAGAGAGAGAGAGAGAGAGAAACACACACGAGAGAGAGAGAGAGAGAGAGAGAGAGAGAGAGAGAGAGA